>CM073646.1:24248922-24347847 GCA_037074605.1 Trachinotus ovatus | reverse complement strand
TTAAGGTCTGGACTCTGTGGTGGCCAATCCATGTGTGAAAATGATGTCTCATGCTCCCTGAACCACTCTTTCACAATTTGAGCCCGATGAATCCTGGCATTGTCATCTTGGAATATGCCCATGCCATCAGGGAAGAAAAAAATCCATTGATGGAATAACCTGGTCATTCAGTATATTCAGGTAGTCAGCTGACCTCATTCTTTGAGCACATACTGTTGCTGAACCTAGACCTGACCAACTGCAGCAACCCCAGATCATAGCACTGGCCCCACAGGCTTGTACAGTAGGCACTAGGCATGATGGGTGCATCACTTCATCTGCCTCTCTTCTTACCCCGATGCACCCATCACTCTGGAACAGGGTAAATCTGGACTCATCAGACCACATGACCTTCTTCCATTGCTCCAGAGTCCAATCTTTATGCTCCCTAGCAAATTGAAGCCTTTTTTCTGGTTAGCCCCACTGATTAGTGGTTTTCTTAAGGCTACACAGCTGTTCAGTCCCAATCCCTTGAGTTCCCTTCACATTGTGCATGTGGAAATGCTCTTACTTTCACATTTAAACATAGCCCTGAGTTCTACTGTTGTTTTTCTTCGATTTGATTTCACCAAACATTTAAGTGATTACCGATCACGATCAATCAGGATTTTTTTATGGCCACATTTCTTCCTCGAAGACGATGAGTCCCCACTATCCTTCCAGTTTTTAATAATGCGTTGGATAGTTCTTAACCCAATTTTAGTAGTTTCTGCAATCTCCTTAGATGTTTTTTCTGCTTGATGCATGCCAATGATTTGACCCTTCTCAAACAGACTAACATCTTTTCCACGACCACGGGATGTGTCTTTCGACATGGTTGTTTAGGAAATGAGAAGCAACTCATTGCACCAGTTGGGGTTAAATAACTTGTTGCCAGCTGAAAGATAATCGCCCAGGCAGTAATTATCCAATAGGAGGCTCGTACCTATTTGCTTAGTTAAATCCAGGTGGCAACTTTTTTTTTGGCCAGGCAGTGTATTTTACTTTCCATGCCAAAGGTGTCGGCCTCTTCGCTTCAGTTGTTGCTAGTGGGCCTTTCAGTACTTGGTTGTGCCTCCATGTGTACCTGCCTTGGGAGAGACTCACTTTAAAACCAGTGAGGATGTGTCTGAGGGTAGCTGGAGTTGAGCATAGCAAGCAGGATGGGTCTTCATGAAGGAAGGACGTTATAGGTCGCTCTAAGCAGGAAGCTGATTCTGCTTGCCTTTATCTCACACAAGTCCTTCCAGCTGAACCTACTTTTGTCAGTGCTCTCCCCATTTCATCCACTGCACCTGTCTCCCTTGTGTGACAGACTTATCACATCTTGCTGCCTCCTTCTGATGCCAGACTTCCAGCACTACCAACTTTTATCACTCTGATAGGGTTGCCTTGTTTCACTAGACTCTACTCTGAATCGCCCCAAATCTATTCTTGTTGAACTTGGCCCACATTGTCAGCATGCTGGAGTGCTGCCTTTGCCTGTTGGATTGCTTCTTTTGGTGTCCATTTCTGTCCTGTTGTTAGGGATGGTCCAACAGCCCAAATAGATCTCAGCACTCTGAGAGGGTCATCTCTAGCCTTGTCTTAGTGCCTTTGAACTCCTCTACAAGACAGACAGGACAGATAGGCAGCTCAAGGATGCTTTGTCCGTACAGACCAATGTTACTCAGACATTTTGCTCAGGCAAATTTATTAAAAATAAAAAACAAAAATATAACATGTACGTAAGTATTCACAGCATTTGCTCAATACTTTGTTGAAGCACCTTTGGCAGCAATTACAGCCTCAAGTCTTTTTGAGTATGATGCTACAAGCTTGGCACACCTGTTTTTGGGCAGTTTCTCCCATTCTTCTTTGCAGAACCTCTCAAGCTCAATCAGGTTTGATGGGGAGCGTCGGTGCACAGCCATTTTCAGATCTCTCCAGAGAAGTTCAATCAGGTTCAAGTCTGGGCTCTGGCTGGGCCACTCAAGGACATTCATAGAGTTGTCCCGAAGTCACTCATTTGTTATCTTGACTGTGTGCTTAGGGTCGTTGTCCTGTTGGAAGATGAACCTTCACCCCAGTCCGAGGTCCAGAGCGCTCTGGAGCAGGTTATCATCAAGGATGTCTCTGTACATTGCTACATTCATCTTTCCCTCGACCCTGACTAGTCTCCCAGTTCCTGCTGCCGAAAAACATCCCTACAGCATGATGCTGCCACCACCATGCTCCACTGTATGGTATTGGCCAGTTGATGAGCGGTGCCTGGTTTCCTCCAGACATGACGCTTGGCATTGAGGCCAAAGAGTTAAATCTTTGCTTCATCAGACCAGAGAATTTTATTTCTCATGGTCTGAGAGTCCTTCAGGTGCCTTTTGGCAAACTCCAGGTGGGCTGTCATGTGCCTTTTACTGAGGAGTGGCTTCCGTCTGGCCACTCTACCATACAGGCCTGATTGGTCGAGTGCTGCAGAAATGGTTGTCCTTCTGGAAGGTTCTTCTCTCCACAGAGCAACGCTGGAGCACTGTCAGAGTGACCATTGGGTTTTTGGTCACCTCCCTGACTAAGGCCCTTCTGCCCCGATTGCTCAGATTGGCCGGGCAGCCAGCTCTAGGGAGAGTCCTGGTGGTTCCAAACTTCTTCCATCTTGGTTTGTGCTCTGACATGCACTGTCAACTATGGGACCTTACATAGACAGGTGTGTGCCTTTCCAAATCATGTCCTATCAACTCAATTTACCACAGGTGGACTCCAATCAAGTTGTAGAAACATATGAAGGATGATCAGTGGAAACAGGATGCACCTGAGCTCAATTTTGAGTGTCATGGCAAAGGCTGTGAATACTTATGTACATGTGTTTTTTTTGTCTTTTATTTTTAATATATTTGCAAAAATTTCAAGCAAACTTTTTTCACTTTGTCATCATGGCGTATTGTGTGTAGAATTTTGAGGTAACAAATAAACTGAATCCATTTTGGAATGAGACTGTAACATAACAAAATGTGGAAAAAGTGAAGCGCTGTGAATGCTTTCCGGATACACTGTATACCCACTAAGCTCCAGTCTTCTGCCAGCATCTGGACTGCAGCTCTATCCTCGGTTGATAATTCACCACTGGATTTGCTTTTGTCAATCAATCCATCCATTACCTGGTTGAAATCACCTGCCAGTATAACTTGACCTTCCATATCTATGTGATCTACCTGTCACTCTATTACTTTCATGACAGAAATCAGGCTCTTCCTCATTAGGTGCATAAATATTGTATAATACAGTCCCAATTCCATTGATAGAGGCTTCAATACAAGTAAGTCGACCTTCTTTGTCATTGTATTGTTCAGCATGACAAAACTTACATTTTTATTGATAAGAATCATCATCCCATTTCGTTTGATTGAATAGGAGCTATGAAAATCTTTCCCTACCCATCCTCTTTTAAACTCTACTGCCTCCTCTTCCCCCATTATGTGCGACTCTTGACTAAATGCTGTATCTGTATTTTTGATTTCAAAAAATCCCAAAACCGTCCTCTGTTTAATGAGGTTCACACATTCATTAATGTTCCACACTATTATATCAATACATCCATGAACTATAATTTCCAGACTGATAAGTGATTGTGATTGTGATTGTGATTGACTGTGAGTCCACGTTTCTCCTCATCCACCTGTAGCACCTTCTCCCGGGCTGATGAGTGTAGGAAGTGTATCATGACTGTTCGAGGTGGCTCATTTGGGTCAGGCGTGGGGGCTAAAGAACGATGGAACATTCTATTTCAAACTATTCTATTTCCTTTTTTTCTTTCAGTCCCAACATTCTGACATTATTCCTCCGACTTCAGTTTTTGAGGTCCTCCACTCACATCCAGTGTCTCCAGTCTCTTGTTGCAGGTCTCACTGCCTTTCCCCGTCTGAGCACTCACATCCTCTATGTTCAATACTTATTAGGGTTGCACATTTCTCTGTGATAAACGATTCGATATGCATCTAGATACACAGGTTACAATTCGATTCAAAAACGATATCCTTTTATCCCGGACCGATTCGATACGAATCTATTCCATACAGTGTAAGAACGATACGATTCGATTCTATGGTTAATATTTGTTGTAGATATTTTATATAATAAAGAAGCCAAGTCTATGAAAGTGACAGTACAATAGTTTCTTTTTAAATATGTAAAAGACTGGCACTGGCAAAAAATAAATAAACAGAACAACAAAATCACATGTCAATGTATTTATTTTTAGACCAAAAAAAAGTCTGGCTGAATCGTTGGATGGGAACTCCAGAGGTAAAAGTAGCACAGAATAGTAACAACAAACTTTGTTCGAGCTTCCCTTCCTTCTTATAAAACTCAAAAACGGTCAACACCTTGGATTTTGTTTTCCCTGCGTTGAAAATCTTTCTTGGTGCATAATCACCTTCGGTCAGGCTGATGCTTTCGTTCTCCACCTCCTCCATTTTCCGTGTCGTCCCTTGTTTATCACTCGTGCTAATACCAGCTAGGCAGCTACGGCATTTCGCGGGCAGCCTCAGCTCTCGCGTTGTTTTAGAGACCTAGCGCGTGTGTAATGCCGCCAACTGATTCAAAGTCTCGCGATACCCGATCCATGAGTTTTTGAGCTCTTTCATTGTGTCCTTAATTGAGACTACATCCCCCCCACCACCTGCAATGTCACACTCATTTTCTGTGTTTCCTTCATCACATTCACATCATCTTTCCCTCCAGTAAAAGATATAGATTTGTCCGTTTTGGAGTTGTTCTGCAGTGAGTTGTTCCCTGGTGTTAAAGTCAGTGAAGTCCTCTCTTGTGACGAGCTGTTTCTAGTAGCTAGTTTGCTTCTCGTTCCTGCACCTTTAAAAACATTAGTTCTGCTATTGCTTGATATTTCCCCTGCAGGCTACTAATAAATGATCACTTCTTGGTAATAATTCTTAACTTTAAACATATGATATTCATGTAAGGGCTAATAGTGAGGTATATGTTATGAAAAGGCATAAAAATGGAAGTAAAACACCAGACACACAGAGAGCAGTGAACTCTGGCTGAAATATCAGGACCAGGACTGAAAACCAGCTGTTAAAAACCCAGTGGGAGTGCAGTGTGGAAGCTCCACAGTGGGGTCCAGAGCTGACAGAGATCTGACTGAGGTGTGTTCATGTTGATGGAGGACAGGAGGAAACATCAGCCTCCATGTGTTCAGGATCTCCACCAGTTTAATATCAGTCAGTCAAAGTTCCTCACATCTCTCTGTGGAGGGTTCACACACACACACACACACACACACACACACACACACACACACACACACAACATACCTTCATTGTTCTTAATCCCGTTAAACATGACGACACTGAAAACAACAGCAACCAGAAGAACCAGGACAGCTGCGAGAACCTTGACCACGACTAGAAAAGGATCTGTAGTCAACACAAACAATGAGATTAAAATATTAATGAAACTTTAAAACAACACATTTCTGATCAATTCACAACAGTCCAGTTCTACTCTGACCTCTGACCTCACACACACAACACACACACACACACACAAAGACACACACCACATACCTCTTGAGGTCCATAAGCGAGACAGGAGCGTCTTGTGGCTCATACGACCTGTAGTTGACAAAAACAACAACCTGAGATTAAAATTTTAGTGAATCTTTAAAACCTCTGTCTACTGCTCTAACCTCTGAGCTCTGTGTACTGTACAAAGCCAGAGCCATAAAAAGGCTCAGTCGGGGGGAGGGTCAAATACGTTTACATCTTGTACAACACTACGACTCCATCCAGCTCACCTGAGGAGCCACTTCTTAGTTCAGGAGGTCTGATCAGAGGTTTGAGAAGCTGCTGTCAGATAGAATCTTTAATAATCAATAATCATTATTTCACCTCTGAGCATCCAGACCCTAATGTCTCGGGTCTGAGATAAAACAGGAAGCTACAGTATCACCCTGAATGTGCAATGATTCATATTTTTGTAAAGCAAAAGTAATGTAGTAATATCATGAGTAATGTAACTAATTACTTTTGATAGAATGTAATAAGTAAAGTAATCGGATTACTTTTAAAGGGGTAATAAGTACTAAAGAAGTAACCTATTACTCTTCCTGAGTAACTTGCTGACACTGGTCCCTGCTACCATTGGTTTTTAAATAGTCTTAGGTGACTCCTTGTTCCTTGTGTNCCTCTTCTTTTATCAGCCTCTGGGTGGAAGGTCCACCTGTTTTTCTAAGAACAACCACTGTTTGACATGGAGAGCTGTGTCTCAGAGAGCCACCTGGAGGTTGGTCATACATTTATATGTACAGGTAAATCCAGTAAATTCAGATAGAAAACATCATCAGCCTCATCATCGATCCTCATTTCATCATTCATCATCATCATCCTCTGTTAACACAGCTCATCTATTATCTGTGATTAAATGTCAACACAACGAGGAGTGCAGGACGCACCACTGCAGACACAACAGGACAGTGAACTGATAGATGCAGCACAAACACCTGAGAACATCTGGACCTGAGAGTCTCCAAACAACATACAAACGACTATGTGAGGTTGATCAATATGTGGTAGAACACTGATCAATACTAAACAAAACTGATCAATAGTGAGTCTACAGACTGTGACAGAGTCAGCGGGACTCAAAGTGTCCTCCTGTCTTCTTCCATCATCCATCAGCTCCTTCACTTCTGTTTCCTCTCTGGTCCAAAGTCAGATTTTATCAATGATCAAAGATCAACATACCAATCAAACTGATTGATCAGCCATCAGTGGGGTTGGATCAGTGGAGCGGCACTTCTGTTTCTGTAGGAACCTCTTCTCTAGCAGGGGGACAGAAGACAGGTGTACACACTAACACAGAAACAAACAAAAAATGAAAACAAAATAATAAAACATGTTTTTCTCTGTGTTTCTCTATCTATCTCTCTTTCTTGACACTGGTTTCTCTCTCAGTAAGTTTCCGTCCTTGTAGACTCTGCAGGTGTACCGTCCTCTGTCTCTGACTGTTGGGTACTTCAGGGTCAGACTGAGGTCTCCAGTTCTCAGCAGGTCTTCCTTCATCTCTGTTCGGTATACAATTCTGTCTTGTTAACCACCGGTTGGTCACTGTGTTCGTCTCGAAGGCGTCCGGTTTCTATATGTACTCACGTACGAGTTCATCGATCATTGCAGCATTTGGTTAACACTTCATGTGAATCAGCGTCGTATTGATCACATCCACTCCATGCGATGTTGCTTTCAGACTAGCGTTTAGACGCATAATTGTGCGTCTTGAAGGGGTACAGCATAGACAGAACTCCTCCTCCTCCACCCTCACCACTCGAGAGGACCTGTTCCATGCTGAGGACAAGTGACAAACAGCACATCATCACTGTGTATCAGCGAGAAGCGCAAAGCAGCCAGAGGTTTTAAACTCTCTTTGTGAAGATCGACCAAAGTTGCGAGAGAAACCGCTGAAGAGACAGGAACCAGATTCAGACCACGACAGGGAACAGGGGACAGGAAATCTCAGATAAACTAAAACCTAGGGTGAATATTGAACCAATCGATGATTGAGAGATCAGTTAGAGCATCAGATTACTTGCTGTGCTAGACTAGAGCAGTGTCTGAAAAATTGCTGTCCTGCTCCTCCAGTTCTGGACCTGCTGGTTTGTCACATTTACATTAATGGATGAAAACTGAAGAGAAGAAGATTTCAAATCCAGTAAAATGTCGTTGACAAAACAAACAGCAGACCACAAACAACCACAGACACAACAAAAAGCATAGACAAAATAAACAATCAAGAAAAATAAACAACGAAGGACTACATAAAAACCAGACACAAAACAACCGAGACAAAGAAAGCTACAGACCAAACAAAACAAACAAACAAATAACCAGAGACAAACAAACAACCAAAGACAAGTCAAACAAAGAAAGACAAATACGCGAACAACCAGAGATAAATAAACAGAGACAAAACAAAACAACACTGACCGTTCAACCACTTAAGAAAGCCACTTGGTTTCTCTCTCAGTAAAGTTTTTTGTCCGGTCCTTTGGTTAGGGGGGACTCGCAGTGTACGTGACTCTTCCGTTTGTCTCTGGACTGTCTTGCCTCGGTACTTTCAGGGTCAGACTGAGGTCTCCAGTTCTCAGCAGGTCTTCCTTCATCTCTGTTCCCAGCGGTCTGGCTGGTAAACCTGGTCCGTTCTTCAGTTCTCTCATAACTGTCTTCATACACATGGACCCTGCCGTACTGTCCCTCCACTCCCACTCTGACATCTTCAGACAGGTGATATATGGTCTTGAGCATGGCTGGCGGTGTTTGGTATCAGACGTCCACCTGCCCACGCCTCGCCCTCCCACCTCGTACCGTGGCTGACGCGAGAGGACTAACGAAACCACATGATACAGCTGTTCAGAGGTGAGCAGCAGGTTTTAATCTCTTTATTGAAAAGGATCACAATGTGGTATGAGAACAACGATCTGAAGACAGAACACAGATCAGACCATAACAATCAGGGGACAGAGAATACTACAAACTAAAAACCAAGGTGTTGAAGGTTGCCTGTAGCTGGCTGAAGGGCGTTGGAGCAGTGAGCAGGCGAGTCTGATGGGCTGGTTCAGCGATCGTCCCACGTCTCATGTCTGGCCTGTCTGTTGTCTACACTTGTGTAGACGAGCTGGATGTGTGGAATGAAAACTTAGAACAGAAGAAGATTTTCTCGCAATGTTTCCAAACATTGCTTGTCTGGTTGCCATACATACAAATCCTAAGACAAAACAAACAAAGACAAACAAACAACCCAGACACAAATAAAACAACCACAGACAAAAAAAGCAGAGACAAAATAAACAAGCGAGAGAAAAAATAGAACATGACGAGACTAATAAAACAACGCACCAACACAGACAGAAATAATCACAGTACAAGTGCGACAGCCCAGCCACTTGAGAACAGACACAAAATACCAGAGCACCAATAACCAGGAGACAAACAAACAAACAATTGAGACAAACAAAATGAGACCACAAACAACTACAGAACAAAGCAAAGAACAAAGACAAACAAACAGCCAGACACAAATAAACAACACAGACAAACACCAGAAACAGTCGAGAGACAAAAACAAGTCTAGGGAGAAAAATAACAATAGAGGCAGACTAATAGGAAGACCACGCAGACCGTGATCACAAATCACAGACAACAAACAAACAAACAAAAAAAAAAAAAAAAAAAAAAAAAAAAAAAAAAAAAAAAAAAAAAAAAAAAAAAAAAAAAAAAAAAAAAAAAAAAAAAAAAAAAAAAAAAAAAAAAAAAAAAAAAAAAAAAAAAAAAAAAAAAAAGAGACAAAGAGAAACTTCACAGACAACACAACACAAAACCAAGACAGCACACATACCAGGACAAACAAACAACAAACACCAGCAAACAAAAGAGAAGACAAACAACTAGGACACAAAATAAACAGGTACGCACCGACAATAAACAACACTGACCGTGTCTATCTAACACGACTTAAGACTTCTTCTCATCCTGGTCTTGCTCCTCCAGCTAAAGTGTGTCCATCGTCGGCTTTAGTACTCTGCGTAGTGCCAGATGTCTCTCCTACTCGGATCTACTGGACTGTGTTGGGTACTTCAGGGTCAGTCTGAGGTCTCCAGTTCTCAGCAGGTCTTCCTTTCCATCTTTGTTTCCTGTAGCTTCTGCAAGCACCTTACAGGCTCAAGTCCCATTTCTGCAGAGAACAAACTTGGTCAGTCAGACTGTGGAGTTAAGAACCAGATCCTCTCCTTTCTGAGAGGATCTCGGTGCAGTTCATAAAGGAGGGAAAATACAGCAAAAGTCTTTTACTTTGAAAGCACAGACACAACAGCAGTGTGAGCTCAGAGTCCACAGACATGTTTGCAGCTCTGTCAGGCTCTGCAGTAATGCTTTCAGCTAAATGCTAACAACTGTCTACAATGGAAAATGCTAATATGCTAATCTTTAGTAGGTATACTGTAGTTTGAGATGTAAGCATGCTAACATTTTGCTTTCTCTTTAAATTATTTGACATGAAAGACTCAGTGCTCCTGTTTTCCTGTTTTCTCTCACAGCAGGATTGCACCAGTCAGGATTTAGTATCTGATGACATGAGCTGTTTGATCACTGGTGGACACGCAAGGCGCTCTGTTTAAAACCCACTAAGGTTCGCCTGCTTCTGCATGAGATCTCAGTCAGATAACTGTTCTGACTTACACTATTAAATGAACGTGTCGCTCGTGACAGCTTCGTAATACGTGTTCTGCTTCACGCGACTTCCGCTCCTCTGACTCTTCAGACAGGTGAGGTGTGGTCTTGAAAGGGTGCGAGTCCTTGAGCACAGCACTTCGTTACCTTTCCTCTACTATCCAACTCCTCCACTCTCTCCCACTGCTTTCGGCCTGATACCCGCACGTGATCTAACAAAACCACACTACTAATAATCAGGCCCGTTCAGGAGATGCGAGCAGCAGGTTTTAATCTCTTTATTGAAGGATCAGAAAGTTGTAGAGAAACCTGAAGGACAGAACCAGATCAGACCAGAAGGAACAGGGGACAGTCTTCAGTGTAACAAGCTGAATGTTTGAGTGTTGGACAGAAAGTCCTCACTGTGAACAGGACACACAGCAGACAGACTGAGAGCAGACTGTTGAAGCTGCTGTCTCTGACTCTATGGTGGAGTCTGATGTTCTGGTCTCAGGTTCCTGGACCTGCATCTGGTGAAAGAGCCTTTCAGATGTGATGACTTTCATTAATAGATTTAGGTCATGCCATACAAATAAAAAATTTTAAGCTTGAAGACATATTGCGTAAATTATGATACTTTTAAGTTCTTCTGATTATCTGACCATTTCTAATGTTAGGTGGATGTTGAAGAACATCGTACAAAAAACATCTTCATCTCTTTCTAATTTTCACTTAAAAGACATTTAAAAATAAACCAATCAAACTATTTGTGCCTTTTTTTTTGTCATTTTAGTCGATATGTACACAGTGAAATGGTAGTGAATAATTTATTTGATTCCAAAGCTCCACTCATTATGTGGTTTTGACCACTACATAGAAGCGAACAGTCTATAATTTTAATGGTAGGTTCATTCAAATAGTGAGAGATAGAATATCAAAAAGAAAATTCAGGAAAACCCACATTATATAAAAGAATGTATAAATTGTATTTGCATTTGTCATTGTCAGAACGTAGATTAGTGTAGTTTGGATCCCCTGTACCAACACAAATTAACATCAGTGTACTGGTTCTTCCCAATACAGACGAGCTAATATTTACTTTTTCTGCAACTGACAGCTCGATTGGACTTTCGTATACCAGGCAGCACCACAAGACACCTGGTTCATCAGCATGCACTGTTAATAAAAAATACATAACTCCGTTTACAATAGCAGACTCAATCAGACTCCAACCTACTCACCTACCCCATGATGGGTGCAAGTACACAAAACTCTGAATCTAGAACATCAGGACAAGATTGCCTAGACACTGCCACTAAGGGCTGGGATTGGGCTACCGCACAGATCGCGATATGAGTTGAGACAAAGAAAAGCCTGGGTGAGAAAGAGTACAGCTAGGCCGCTGCGAGAAATAATTGGAAAAAAATGGAAAGAAATTTGAACACATACTTATGACCATCAATCGACCTTGTTCTGGGGCTCCACGCAAGATCTCACCTTGTGGTGTATCACTGACCATGAGGAAGGTTAGAAATCAGCCAAGAACTACACGGGAGGAGCTTGCTAATGATCTCAAGGCAGCTGGGACCACAGTCACCAAGAAAACCATTGGTAATACACTACGCTGCAATGGATTAAATCCTGCAAGTTGGCGCCTGCAAGGTCTCCCTGCTCAAACGAAGGCAATGTACAGGCCGTCTGACAGTTTTGCCTAGTCTCTCGGATTACAACCTAATGATTCAGAGCAGAAGTCTTTGGTAGAGAAAAGTCAGTTGTGTCTAGAGTGAAACCACAAAATCGATGCTCTTTGGTCAGTCAACTCAACCTCGCCGTGTTTTTGGAGGAAGAAAAGATCTGGATCTATCTCTCAGACACGAGGCGTCGCCCAACCATCAGCATGGATGGGAAACATTATATGCTTTGGGTGGTGGGCTAGCCTCAGCTCCAGGCAATGTTCCCTCTAAAGCTGCTGTGCGCCGAACCATGTGCTGCGCAATTCAGCGCACTTCGCTCTGACACATTCTCAGGCGCGACAAAAAAATCTCATTACAGCGCATAATAAAATTCAACAAACTGTAAAATTAATTGTGCAATCTTTTTTTTTTTTTTTTTTTTTTTTCTGTAACTTTTTGCTTGTAACACAGTGAGTGACAGATCCAGCCAATGACACGATACGGTTCACTTACGCTACGCAGCCAATCATAGCATTGACACTGCTTACGTAGGTGCCCTTCCCATACGCGCACGTGGTACAGCCACCCAACTGAAAAACAACTCTCGAAATCCTTCATTGTTGTAGACAAGAAGCTAACAATACGAGGTGCGATATTTGTGTCGATATGAATAAGTACAGGTGGCCAAACATATTGAGATCAGCTTCACTTATTATTAAGACGTTCAAACAACGATAAAGGAAGTTGGCAACTCAAACTTTACGAATGGAAATTGCTGACTTTGATAATTGGTATCCTACTAGTGTATAATAAGAACCACAGTATGTGTTATACTGTTGACATATGCATTTCCTAAGCTGTATCTCAGTCTTTGTGATTCTACTGGTTTGTATATAACTGGCCACATTTTTAATTAGCATGTACTTATTAATTTGACTGTGTGTGGGCCATGCTAGTCAGATGTCATTCTGGTTGGTGGCTTGATACTCACAAACTGGGTCCCTCAGTGTGCATGTCAGCGGGTGATGCGTGTGTGATGAACATACCTCGGCAACGACAGCTGATTTGCAATCAATTATGAATGACCATTGTAAAATCCTGTAGGCTGTCATTCATTGGCATCTCCGTGACCTCTATATTCACAGTAAGAATCATCTGATGGAAGTCACAAGCTGGAGCGTTCACTCGTGCTATGTTGCTTGATAGAGGATGTATGTTTTTATTGTATTTTTCTGCGAAGCTAAGCCTCCAAAACGCGTTCGAATGGATGTGAAGACGCATTGCAAAGAGGAGTGGACAAGATTCCCGTTACTGATATGTGCACAAACGTCTGAAGGTTAGTTAAAGGCTACAAGGTAAATGCGGTTTCCACTGACCTCTGTGGGCTGCCAAACAACGATGAACAGGTGTTATTAATCCCACGGTTAAACAAGTGTTATGTACTTCAACATTTACCATATATGTTTACTATCAAGCCAGGGATGGAAACGTTATATGGCAACATGATAATTATAGCAAGCGTGCAAGAAGTTAAATAGACACAAAGTTGCAGTTTGGTATATGTTTTTTATATAATACAAGAGGCTAACTTGAATTTGTTGTTTCTCTACTCCTTGCGTACACATATGTCCTAGACTTTCAAGTCTAGATTGTGAATAAAACCATCACATTCAAACCCAGAACGCGTTTACACTTTCAGTTCCAAGTTGGGCAAAACTTATCAAAAATCAGCTGAGGGATCTTATCAATAATTTCGTCCACTGTATTTCATATGATCTTCCAGTAATTTATAGATAAGATCTTTTCTTGTACGTTTACCCTTCACCAGTGCTGAAGACATGTGGGATTATTGGACTCCTCATACTCCTTTTTGGCTCCATGTCAGTCCAGCATTATAGCAACATTACGTCTTTATTAGATTTCTCTCTACTGTGTGTTCTTTTCTTCTCTCTCTTTCCCGCTCCCATCCTAGAGTCATCAGGCTATATAACTTATTTCTTTATTGTGACCTAACATGTGTGATCTTTATTTTATACCTTGAAATATTGTCCAGTGATGGTTACCTTGGTCATCCACTCGTATATCCCTGGATAGATTTGGTTACCACAGTTTTTGACTATACAGAGGCCTGACATCAAAATGGCAGCCATGTCTCTCTCCTGTGTAAGGCCATTCTAACGCTTATCTAATCAGAGCGGCATCTATGCTCAAGGGCATCGGACACACTCAATTTTCTGCGCCCTCCTCAACCACTCTCCCTTCCAGCCTAATGACTGTATAGAATATAATACACATTCAGCCACTCATATCCATCAGCGGTGAGCCCGCGAAGAAGAGTGACTGTCACAAAACTTTATGTTTCTGTCTGTTGGCATTACTCAAAGTTAAGGCTAAATGTAAAACGGTTAACGTCCCTCGTTCAGAAATGTATCTATGTCTACCAATAATTGTACAGCACTTGAGTGCATTTCTCTCTACTCTATCACAGATACTTGATTTGACTAGTTGTGAAGTAGTAAGTGCACGTATAGTGATGTTAAACAATGTAATCTTGCTGCCTCCATCATCTGTTTAATCGCATCTCACAATCTAGTACCTATTTAACTAAAGAGAGAACATTAACCACTTGGAGTTATTCGCTGGTCATCTGCAGCTACACTATTGTTTTATTTTAGTTTTTTTTTGTGTTACAATGTCATAGCTAGTCCAAGAGCAAATTTAGATCACTATAATGTGGTGGCTCTCACCACTGCTATCGGTAATTAACAAAAAGTGATCAGAAACATCTAGACTAAGACTATATAGGGCGCCTAAAATAGTATTTATATTAAGTAGTTATGTTTAATTAAGCCAGCATGTCAGTAGAACTACATGTAGCCAGGGGGAGTCTATTGATATTACTCGAGAGAATGGTTTTTAAATTATACAGAAGAAAGTAGATCGAATGCTAGGCACAGATTAGACCTGTGTTGCGCCTAGCGCAGTGTTCGGTGTTATTCGTGAGTGCCGGAGCCAGTTATTCCAACGCATGCATGACGTGCGTGAGAGAAGCTTATATGAGTACGTAAAGTCCAGAGTCTCTGTTCTGCGAGGATAATGAACATAGGGAAAATATGATAGGGAGTCAAAACAGTTTTTGTCGTGAGCAATTTTTGACATAAAGAATGGTGAGGTCACAACGTACTACTTGTATTTCGTGAGGCAGAACAACTTTGTTGTTCTCGGGCTTTGTTGTCAACTATAAATCTCTGCTGCACTGAACTTTGCCTCCCGGTGATTTTACATACCTCTGATGATGAATCGTCTCATAAAT
This sequence comes from Trachinotus ovatus, assembly GCA_037074605.1. NCBI lineage: Eukaryota > Metazoa > Chordata > Actinopteri > Carangiformes > Carangidae > Trachinotus > Trachinotus ovatus. The sequence continues at coordinate 24,332,653 of CM073646.1, read as the reverse complement.
CCTCCAAGACCCATAATGATACCAAAGGAAACAATCAGCAGAACCAGGAGAACCCAGAATTCAACCAGGTCAGAGTTTGGTTCTGTGGACAAGAAAAACATTAACAACAACATGACCTTTACATGACCCCTGTGACCCTGGTCCTGAACCACTGTCTTGTGCTTCATGTCAACAGGTGGTTTCCCTGTTTCCTGTTAATTGATATGCCATCAGGTTGGATACGACAGTCACTGCTGATTGGTATAAGTTCCAACTTATATTTAATCAATCAAGCAATCAGTCAAATAATCAGTCAATCAATTAATTTAATCCATCAGTCAATCAATAATCAATTAATTTAATCAGTCCAGTCCAATCCAATCATTCATGTGGACTATTTCTGCAGCAACCAAACATACAGAAGTCAGTGTAAATCAGGGCTTTTAGTTCTTATGTTTTTCTTTCATGTTTAAATATTTAATTTATAAACTCACAGCTGAGGTTTGTTCTTAAAAGTGGTTGAATCTCGAACATGTAACAATGATCTACAAAATAGTATTGACCATATCTGGACCTCATGCGCCATGTGTTGTATCTGAAGCTACTTAGCCTTTCTGACCCTATCTACACCTCTTACCTGTATTGTTCTACGACACTCTGAACGTATACTGACCATGGTATTCTATAAGGCTGTGAGCCATGGTCTGACCTGTAGGTGTGAGAGCTTGTTGCTGACCTTTGACCTCGCAGCTGTCATGTCTCTCGGAGTACGTCGCTCATTTCAACGCTTGTGATGTGCAGGGATGTAGTGTGACTCTGTCAGTGGAGTAGGCGAGAGTTTGTACTCTAGATGAGGTTGTGGTCATCCATGTTCTGGTCTCACGTGAAGTCTGCTCAGGTCTTCATCCTGTTGCTCGGCTGCTTGTTAAATCGTGTGTTGCTGTTCTGAGAGGTACATCTGTCACCTTCCTGGTGTCGCTGGTGGACTGTTGATGGACTGAGATCGTTGCGGCTCCACGTCACTGTGGGCCTCTGAGGTACAGGAGAGTCCTCACAGGGCAGCAGGAATGTCTCCCTCCCCCCGTAGACCTCCACAGTGTCTCCGTGCTGAGAAACCTGAGAGGACCACAGAGACTCTTTAAGGTAACAATGCATCAGTGACTTTCTCACTAAAGGTGTTCACACAGTGGAAAAGGTTGTGTAGTGAACTGCAGGGTCACATGATCCCCAGGGACAACAGACGTCTCGATGTGAAGAAGTTGGACTGATTTAAAAGTGGTTTGTTCCAGTGCAAGAGGCTGGAGCAGCTGGAGGTCACGGCTCATCGGTAGCCAGACAGTGACGAACGGTCCGAAAGAGACAGAGCTAGCTGCAAACTGACAAGTAAACCCTGAACAATACAGAACAGAAACACAAACCCATTCATGAAGCACAAAGCACAAGCGAGCCACAACACAAAACAGACAAGTGTTTCCAGTGGACAACAAAAAAGTGATGCTGAGGTTGTCCCGTGTGCCTTATTTGCGATAATTGTGAAATCCATATACACAAATGACGCGCAGCTTGGTCTTGATTGATAGGCCCAGGAACTCGTGCAAGATATAAAGGCACAGTCTGAGTCTATACCCGTCTCTCTTGCTGCAGAGTCGCCCCTACGTCTCTCACTAGACCGTGTCCCTGTGCTACGAGCTGGTCACAGTCACAAATCACTTTAAAAAGTGGATGACCTGCTTCGGAACAGTGTTTGTATCACATGCATGGCAGATTTGTGACCTATATTGCTTGTGGTTTTCTAAGTTGCAGGTGTGTTTGAGCTCTCAGGGCCACAGTGCTCCTATGGCCACTGGTGCAGTCTCTCCTACCACCTGGTGTATTCACCCAGGAGTCTGGCCTTCCACCTGCAGGTTTTATTGATGTGTAATCAGTGTTTTATGCCATTAGAAGAGTCAAACTAGAAACTTCACTGATGCTCATGTAGAGCACTGAGGTCGTCCTCACATCAGCTGATCTGTGTCCAAGCCCACACAACATGCTCACTTTTCTTGTGTTATACTGAGCTTTCATGACTGCAAGTACACCAGTATCATCCACGAGGAGAAGATCCTCGCTCCACTCCAACTTCTGCCCTACACATGTTCCTCTTGCTGTGACCCTCCTCTTTATCAGAGTACTGTCACGTATCTAAACAGCAAAACGCCCTGTGAACACACATATTGTTCATCATTTCTGGCAAAGTGTGTGATTCATCAATGTGCTACTTATACTTTAGGAACAGTGTGGTAAATGTAAACCACATCTCAGACATGATACACACACATGTTAAACACACTATTAGTATCACAGTGACTGGCAGAGTATCACCATCTTACTAAAACTGTGGTGTAACTCTTCAACAGCAGTCAGCGTGTATCTCCAGAGACTTCAAGAAATTAGATCAATAGATCGCGCTCTATTAAAATTCGAAAGTGAATGATTGAAATCATTTGCACTGTGTCTCTGAAACGACTGAGACCGTGTGTAATAAGACGACACATAAAGTACAGGTGAATTGTATATATACAACAAGTGAGAAGATGAATTTCCCTCCATCTTTTATGTAACTTCCACACACGCGTACAAACCAAGGTAAGGTCGCGATAATAAAATACAAGAGTCCATATCTCCATTGGTTTGACATATTAGGAAAACTGATATTACAAAGGTTCATCTTGACATCACATCGTGTCATCTATGGAGTCTTCATATTCTGATCAGACATCAAAACATATGACGAGAATCTTGGACTGTCATGGGTGAAGTACAGGCCATGGATAAACCTCCAGCCTTCGACAGTAACACTCGTCCTTTTTAAGATAAAGGACTAAATAGGTAGCTCCAGCTTCCCGTTGTCCCACATATACACAAAGACATCGAGCACATAGTTAGGTGGGGATTTGGTGAGGACTACATGATTGCTGTATTGAAGGTTGTTTTGACGGTGACGTTGTGGCTTTGTGTGATTGTGCTTTTGTGCGTGTAATATGAGTAGCCCTCGAGATGGTGCGACGTGTTCACGGAGCGAGTTGTCCGGGAGAAGAGTGTGGAAAGTCAAGTCACTGTAACCCTGAGCGCTTTCTATCCGAAGATTGTCAGCATGGGTGTGGCTCCAGTCCCCTTCCTGTCGGGAAGCCAGATGGAATAAACAGGTACAAAGTTTCCGGTCGACCTTCGCTCAAAGCAGGTCGCTTGGTAAGTGGGCGGAGAAGATATATCAATTTATTCTAATAGAGTCATAACGACGTAAACATCTTTCTATCTAGTCCAAAATCCTGAGAAAAAAAACCATCTGACGACCAGGAGAGTTGATTAGAATTTCGAGTGATGTTTCACTTTAGCTACTAAGCCGACTTCTTCGTATGGTTACATTATCTCATCAGCACTCGAGCTTCCCTCTATCAGATTGAAAAAGTAATTTGTCGGAGCGACAAAGTTCACTGTGGTGAATGATGTTAAGGGGAATTGTAGGCTCCACTCACACTGGTTTCAAATATTACTGACACACAAACATTCCTCACAGAACTGCTATTAATTTTCCGTGTTCTCTCTCTGGCTCTCTTCGGTCAGCGAGTACGTCACTCCAACAGTGGAAAAAAAAAAAATAAAACAAGTTTGAACTAGCACGTCCCCTCCTCCCTTAGAAATGTCGTCTGGCTGTCACGAGTGTACGGCGATAGTCTATTCATGCGTGTGCGTGCTGTGTGTCCATCGTACCAGTCAAAGTTACGAGACCATGCTAGCACAAAGAAAATGTACTCAGCTAGAATACAGAAACTCGTCAGCACACATCTTATCCACCAAAATGGCATCAAAGCATTATACACACAAATAACAATCAAATACAGCTACTGTATGCGCCTCTTGCACCATATGCAGAATATGATACTAGAACCGCATCTCTTTCTTCGACAACCGAGCTGATTTTACCGCTTATTCTGACTTTTATATAGTCTATGATTCTGACCCACAATTCCATGGTCATGACCTCTACTAAACTCTCTTCACATGACTCATTATCTTTCAAAATAAAACGAAACCTTGCATTAAGGACATCTAACCAAGTATTTAAACTGGCAATACTTCATAAAGAACCATTATTTAATGCTAACCTTTTTACATTTAATTTATTGTATTTAAATGCAATCTTTAGATGACCATATGTAACTCATCAAACCATGAACCTTTCCTTGTCATATAACCAGCCCCCACTTAATAGATACTTACCAATGAAATCTGTGCTCTCATGAACAGTTAATCAAGGAATCCAAAATGCAGTTGTTCATTGGTTACAAAGACTCTTCTACAATTCAGTATTAGTTCAGGTATTGATCTCGAGTGTGAGAAAGATGGATTCTCGGAGCAAGTGTAACTTTTTAGGAAGTTGCACTGCACGACTTCACATTTAAGTCCTTAATCGTCTTTCGATCTGTTTCGTCGATTCATACTCCTGTTCATACCAATATTTCAATGATGTCAGTGGACAAGAATAAATAAGAAAATTCCAATTGAAGGTAAAACACAAATCGATAATCTCTTATTCAACTTGAAGTGGGGGTTGGATCAACAAATCGTGAGTTTGAAATTCGCAATGTTCGTTGTAAAACTTCATTTAGTGTATTGATTGTAACTGAGGGTCTTTACTTCGCCTGTACTTATTATCATTTATAAAAATAAAACAGGCACACTCTCGGAGCAAGTATCGTTTGACTCGTAGCGTGTAATGTCCATGAGCTCACCTTTACTTTTTAAAACTGCTCGTTTTTACACCAACAACACAGTGTGGAGAGCAACCCACCCTTCCGTGTTTGTTCACATCAAAATTAAAAAGCCCCTATACATATGCCCAGATAACTGTCTCTTTATGACAGAATAAAACCAAACTAGGGCATCCTTTCAACATAAACTTAATAAAGTAGGTTACATACCTCCCATACCCCAAAATGAAACATCCCCGTTTCAAAACAGTATCAAGTGTATACAAAGTAAACAGTATACAGCACAACAAATTCGTCAACACAAGCAAAATTCTAGCTGAAACTTGTGAGAGCGAGTGCGTCCAACGGGCAAGAAGACATTATGCCCGTCCACACTGATCACAAGTCCGCAACACTCATGGTTTATGCCATACCAATGCCACTTATACACCAGCTAGAACTGATACACCACAGTGTGCAGACATACCATATACATTGCAACAAGGTGCAATTACAGTAAGAAAATATGAAGTCAGTGATCACACATATGTTCTTCCCTCCAATCAACTTATCATGCAGACCAAAGGCCAGCTATACAAAATGCCGTTACACTAAATGGTAATCACAAAGTCCCTGCGCACCAAACTCCCCTCAGTTGCTGTGCGCAGCACAAGAGCACGTCTGTCTGTGGCCTCATGTGAGGTCTCGACTCAACAAGTCCCTGATGCAACCAGTCGGAGCCAGCGGATTCCTCAGCCAACACGGTCCCCCTTGCAGGATCAACCCTACACTTCTGCAGTAAGTGGGCAAGGCATAGAGATCAGGCAGGTAGCCTAGTTGGTGGATAGGGCCTGCTCAAGTCTCATTAGCAGTGTGTATGTTTTTCAGTCTGTCTGTTTGTATTATATATCTCGATGTAAACTGATATTGTCAGATTGCAAATGTAGCGCATACCAAAGATTTGTGGTCGTGGCTTCTGGCCTATGAGGGTCTTTCTGTTAGATCACTTGGTAATTATTGGCCAATCACACAGATCTAACAGGAGCGCCCTACTATAAGAGCAGCAGGTGGACTCTCGGCTCTCTACTCTAATTCGTTCCCCTGGCTAGAGGTAAGGGAGCGCGCGCCTCGAGTTGTACCCGTGGTGCGACCCCTGCTTCCGCCTGCCCAGTAGGTAAGACGATGAAATCTCCACGACGTATGTGAGCTCAAACCTGTTTCCCATTGTTCTGTGGTTGGAGGCTGGCTTATATTGGTTGCTTATGATTTTATAGATCTCCTGGCTGTTGCCTTCCGTGTTCTGAGCAGTGAACTTTCTGCTGATCGCCGCTGGTAGGTTCCTCCCCAGTTTTGCTTTAGGTAATGACTGCTGTATCAGACTAGCGCCTGCAGATTCCCTTGTCCTCCTGCGGGTGAGAGCTCACGTTGCCTGATTGGTATGTAGCCTACTCTAACATTAGTTTTCTATTTTATTTATTATTGTGTGGTCTAATTTGATCTGCATGCATTGTAGAAACTGGCCTGCTGTTGGCGTGCGCAGCCTTGTTGGAGCGACGGCTGCTGCTGTGGCGCACACCACAGGGACGCTGCTGCTTCGCCTCTGGCTGTTCGGCCTGTAATCGTTTAATATGTCTGTCTAGGTTCTATATATAAACGGCCCCGTTTTTTAAGTGCTGTCGGAAATGGCGAAGACAATGTGATCTCAGGATTCTCACTGCGAAAGTCTAATGTTGCTGTTTTACATTATGTGATTAATGTGTATCTACTATTCCTCCCAGTGACATCGCTGTGTGTATGTGTGTGAATTGTATGTGTACTCATGTTTGTGTCATGGTAGATACTACGTTGCCTAGTGAAGTAGGTCATGCGCTTAGTAAGTGCGAGTGTGATGTTATGTGTGTGAGTGCAGTGCCACACATGTCTTGTTCAGTTCCAGAGTGAGTTGTGTATGTGTATTTTGTGTATATACATTCTGATTCTGTTAATGGGAAGTTTCATTTCACTTTAATTTATGTATGTTTATATGAGTGTGAGCGCGATTTATTAATGAATGACTCAATTTAGCATATCATATCTTCTACTCCTATTTAAACAGATCTATTATGTTCAAGTTGAGGTCTCTTACTTTCCATCCCACTTTTTTTCCCTCTCTCTTTCCCACAGCGCCTCCTGTCCTTCTAACACCACTGAAGGAGGCCTTTTTCTGATAAGCTGCTCCTGATGATTAACCTAACCAGACTGTCTAATGTTCACAGCATTTGGCGCGAGCCAGATACGGCTTTATATCTGTATGTTGGAATGTAATTTGCCCTAGATCATGGTTTGTTTGTTTTTAGAGCGCGAGGAACCTGTTGTGGTGGGGTTGGTGTCCTTCTTTGGTGGTGGAGCCCTCTTTTTGTGTGCAGTGTCTTGAGTCTCCCAGTGTTGACTCCACTTGTGTGGGGCGTGTGATGTACATGTGCTTTCGGGTGACTTCTCCTGGGATCCCCCTTCTGTGGACCTACCCTAGCACGAGTAAGCCCCTAAGCTCCAACTACTTTCAGTTACCCTGCTTATCGAGTGAATTTGTGTTTTTGATATCCTCCTTATGTGACTAAATGTTTAATTGATTGATGGAACCATGTTCTCCGGCCTCCTAGTAGAACGAACCTGATGCCTTTTAAAATATCCTGTATCAATTGAGGGTTCACAATTCCTTGGGTGAAATTCCCAAGGTGGCATTGTCGGATTACAGTATTTGTAATGTATAAAACCTAGAGGTGTGTGCTCCTCCCCCTAGCGCTCACGCCGCCACACAAATGCTTTGGTATAAATTATTTGACTAATTGTCTCACACTAATCCTTCTCCAGATTAACATATCTCTATGATCTAAGTCTCCCTTTTCACAGTTTTCTCTTTTTCACTTTTGAAGATGTGAGTGATGATTTTCCCTCTTATTTATGCCTTAGATGCTTCCCAAACACAGGATATTTTTCCTGTAGAGCCAATATTAATTTCAAAGAAGGATTTAAGCTCCTCTGAAAATGTGTTGCTAAATGATTCATTTTGCAAAAGCATCATATTGAGCTTGTCTGTATTCAGCAACATTGTTGCTCACTGGCCATGGTCACTGAAGTGATGGCACCATCTCTCAGCCCACAACAGAGTCTACATCTACCCAGGTATTAAATGTTAATGAGAAAAAAACAATCCTTGAGCAATGCTAGCATTCTAGTCGGACTGCTAAGAACTCAAACAACGACGACTAGCACACACTCTCTCTCAACAGTATGCGACACTTCAGCTAATCGGCTATCATAAATCCTGCGACTAAAGCGCGCAAGTCTCTTCATCCGCCGTGCTACGCGTGCTTGGAACTGCAAGCCTAGCCTGATTCCTTGTGTACAGTTTCTCCCACTGGCTTGCTGTTGTCTATATCCAAATGTCCATCATTACCTGGTATAGCATTGCAAGACTCTCGCCAGCAGGATGATGAATCTTGACCATCCATATCTGATTGTGATTCTACCTGTCACTCTATTAGTTTCATGACAGAAATCAGGCTCTTCCTCGTTAGGTGCATAAATATCGTATAATACAGTCTCAGTTCCATTGATAAAGGCTTCAATACAAGTAAGTCGACCTTCTTTGTCATTGTATTGTTCAGCATGACCAAAAACTTTTTATTAAAATATTTTTATTTTTTATCTATTAGTTCCATCCTAGAATTCATTCACATCACCATTTCGGTTTTCTGGCTTGTGAAAGAAGGCTCGAGCTATTGAATGATCTATCTCCTACCCACACTACACTCTTCTTTATAGACTATTTTGAACTGCTTCTTTCCTCATTCTCGCTCATTAATTATGTGGACTCTTGAATTAAATGGCTTGTAATCATGTATTTTTCTAGGGATCTTTCCAATTATACCATCAGCACTAATTGACCTCATCCCTCCTTAGTTAATAGTGTGCGTTTCACTAGCATTCATATAGACTGGTAGCCACCACGTATTATCTCAACATATCCATTAACTGTCATTATCAGACTGATAAGTACATTGTGATTGTGATTGTGAATCCGACGTTTCTCCTCATTGCCGACCTGTAAGGTGTTACCCAATGGAACTGTGTGCGGAATAGGCGAGCTACACTAGGGTCAGACAATGGGAGGCCATAAAGAACGGAATTGCAACTTTCATATTTCAAAATTAGTTGCTACCAGTTTAAGGACAAGTCCTCAAAACAGAAAGTGAATCTGTTGACCACATTCCCTGGACTTACCAGTTTTTAGACCAGATCTTTCATCCTACTCTTTCTATCGTTCTCATTCCCACCAGTTTGAACCATTTTATTTCCTCTTGTAACTTCGAGTGCGTCTATCCTACGGTGCTCCTCTCTCTCTGTACTCCATGTACTCTCTATTCTATTTTCCATGAGATCCGTCCTCCTCTCTCTGCCAAGCGCTACACATCCTCTGTGATGTCCCCCGAATTCTTAATTGCATTTCTAGCGATCTCCATTATGACGCTCTTTCATTGTGCAACATGCATTACATAGAGTTACAACGAATTTAAGACACGCCAATGAACCCCCACCTAACAACACCGACCTGCAATATATCCTTCATTTTCTCGCTTGAGTGTTGCGCTTCCATTCACTTTATTCACATAGTGCGTGTTCCCTCCATGTTATAAAGATTCATAGGATATTTGTTCCGCTGCGAGGTGATTCTGCAGTCGTGTAGTTGTTCCCTGGTGCTAAAGTCAGGTTGAAGTCCTCTCTCTTGGTTCGTGATCGATCAAATGTTTCTAGTAGCTAGTTTGCTTCTCGTTCCTGCACCTTTAAAAACATTAGTTCTGCTATTGCTTGATATTTCACCTGCAGGCTACTAATAAATGATCACTTCACGGATTCAAAGTGAGATTGCTTAACTTATAAAATTGAGTGAGATATTCACGACAGTAAGGGCTAATAGTGAGAGACGGTAAGTATGTATGAAAAGGCGAGTGAAAAATGGAAGTAAAACACCAGACACACAGAGTGCAGCATGATACTCTACGAAATATCAGACCAGGACTGAAAAGCAGCTGTAAAAAACCCAGTGGGAGTGCAGTGTGGAAGCTCCACAGTGGGGTCCAGAGCTGACAGAGATCTGACTGAGGTGTGTTCATGTTGATGGAGGACAGGAGGAAACATCAGCCTCCATGTGTTCAGGATCTCCACCAGTTTAATATCAGTCAGTCAAAGTTCCTCACATCTCAGTCACACATGACACATACACACACCACACACACACATAACATACCCTTCATTGTTCTTAATCCCATTGTACATGACGACACTGAAAACAACAACAACCAGAAGAACCAGGACAGCTGCGAGAACCTTGACCACGACTAGAAAAGGATCTGTAGTCAACACAAACAATGAGATTAAAAAATATTTATTATTTATTTAAATATTTAAAACAACACATTTCTGATCAATTCACAATAAACTGAGTCCAGTTCTACTCTGACCTCTGACCTCACACCACACACACACAACAAACACACACAAACACACACACCACATACTCTTGAGCCATTAAGAGAGACAGGAGCATCTTGTGGCTTATACGATCTGTAAAAATTGTACAGACAACAACCTGAGATTAAAATTTAAGTGAAACTTTATAACAACACATTTCCTCAATCTGCTTTACTGCTCTGACCTTTTGACCTCAGCTACTTCTCTGACCTCTGAACTCTCTGTACTGTACAAAGCCAGAGCCATAAAAAGGCTCAGTCAGTCCTGGCTGACCTGGTGGTGACCCAGCTCACCTGAGGAGCCACTTTTTAGTTCAGGAGATCTGATCAGAGGTTTGAGAAACTGCTGTCAATAGAAATCTTAATAATCCAAGAATCATTATTTCACCTCTTAACATCGGGACCTTGTTTAATATGTCAGGGCTGAAATAACAAACAGGAAGCTACAGTATCACCCTGGATGTGCAATGATTCATATTTTTGTAAAGCAAAAGTAATGTAGTAATATCATGAGTAATATAACAAACTACTTTTGATAATGTATAGTAAAGAAGTAACCTATTACTCTTTCTGAGTAACTTGCTGACACTGGTCCCTGCTACCATTGGTTTTTAAATAGTCTTAGGTGACTCCTTGGTCCTCGTGTAAACTGTTTGAGTGTGTGTTCACTGTGTTTATGGTATTTTTTACTGCTGGCTGTGCTACTGTTTGTCCCTCTGGTAGGGCTGCACCATGAATCACGATAAAATCCTGATCTGGATTCACACTACGATGCGATCTCATTTCTAAATGACAACGATTTTTCTGCATTTAATTACATCAGCTACATCAAAACAAGCGCTCCTACTTTACCCCAGAGAATCTCAAGCGCCCCATGAACCTGCATTGTCTTTTCTTTCTAAACCAATTACTGTCACAGAAAGCCAGCAGTAGAGGAGCAGACCGAATGAGAGAGACAGCTGTGAATGAGTATGAGATAAGCAGAGAAAAGTTTGTGGTAAAAAGAAATAAAATGAAATAAATATGAAATGAATCCAGAGGAAAACCCAGGTGATAGTGGTGGAAACCAGCTAACTGACCCCACCGTACTCATACCGAAAAAAGGTTCCCATTCAGTGATGTGGAAGTATTTTGGATTCAGGAAAGACAATGAAAGTCAGTCTCAAGTATAGTGCAAGCAGTGTTTTGCCATAATAGCAGCACCAAAGGGAAACACCACAAATCTATACAATCACCTTAAACATAACCACAAAGCACAATATGACGAAGCTGTAAAGGGCAAGAAAACAAATGAAAATAATTGTCGCCCAACAGCACAGACATCTATAACAGGAACCTTGTACAAGGCATCACCATACCCATCAAGCTCCCACAGGCATAAGGAAATAACAGTGGCGATCACTTATCACATAGCCAAAGATATGGTCCCAGTTACCACCATACAAAATGAGGGATTTAGGAAAATGATCAACACCTTAGACAAGCGTTACTCACTACCTGCTCTGTGCACTCAGCGACGAGCAATAGTAGAGACAGAATTACAAACGTGCATCATTTTTCAGCAACAACAGATATATGGTCAAGCCAAAATATGGAACCATGTATGAGTCTGACTGTCCATTTCATAGAAAGTGACTTCACCATGAAAAACTGGTGCCTACAGGCTGGTTTTTTCCCTGAGTATCACACAGGCAAGGCTCAAGCACAGGGACTAAAGGATTCTCTCATATCTTGGAGTTTGAAAGAGGCAAAAATGGTGAGCATTACTACAGACAATGGACCCAACATTGTAAAAGCAGCCTCCACTAACAACTGGACAATCGGTGAGCTGCTACTTTTTTTAGTTATACTATTTAGCTAATTAGTACGAAAATGTTAAAAACAGCAATAACAACGACAGTAATAGTAACAGAAGCTAATAATAATAGTAATAAAATAGTTGACAGTGTATTGATTAAAAGGTATTTTTCCTTCTAGAGAATGCAATGAAAGATTCACGAGTTGATCGCGCTGTAGGTCTGTGCAAAAAGCTTGTGAGTTCCTTCAGTTACAGTTGGAGGAGGAAGAGGGAGCTTTGTGAGGCCCAAAAGGAGCTCAAACTACCTGAACACCAGCTTAAAACTGAGTGCCCAACAAGATGGGGATCCAGACAAGCTATGGTCCAGAGGGTACTTGAACAGCTACCTGCTATTTCACATGTGCTCTCCTCTGATCGGAAGGCTAGACACCTGATTCCCACATGGCAGGATGTTGAAGTCCTCGAGGCAATCAACAATACCCTCAGCCCACTGACAGACTTCACTGATGCCCGCTCAGGAGAGCAATATGTAAGCATTTCCTCTGTGAAGCCGGTTCTCCACCTTTTTGAAACTTCTGCTGTGGCAGTGCAGGAAGACGACACAGATCTCAGGGGATCATTGAAGTCAAAGATCCTGGGATACGTTCAGGATCCAAACATACAGGAGCTGCTAGACATTGACACAACTCTCGATCCAAGGTTCAAAATGAACTATGTCAGTGAGGACAACAAAACCGCTGTCAAAGCCAGACTGACAGATGAGATGACTGGCATAACTTCAGTTATGGTAAGTAGATTTAAATTAGGTCATGTTCACAATGATATTTACGCATATTTTTAAAAAATGGTTGTAAAAATGTGATAGTGTACTTTAGCCTTAAACTGTTGTGATATTACATTGGTGAAATTACACTGGTTAAGATTAGATTTGTTAATGACCTTCTTTTACAGCAAAGTCCCCCGTCAACTGCCCCCTCACCGCCCCCCATGAAGAAGAGCTGAACGACCTTATGGAGCTTCTTTAAAGAAGCAAAAGCTACAAGCTCCCCTTCTGAAAGGGTGTTCAGTACAGGGGGGAACATTGTAACATGTCTCTGTTCCTCTCTGAAGCCTCAAAGTGTTGATAGACTTGTGTTCTTGGTAAAGAAACTTTAAGCAGCTGTGTTAAAAAAGACCAAGTTCAAGGTCTTCTAAAAAGATTGCCCTAATTGAATTGTTAATTGAATGTTTCTTTTCTGTTTTCAGAAGCTGCTATAACAGTCCTGGATCAATCATATGTTTGGCACAATCATATGTTGTTGTGCTTACTTTTGCAGGTTAATGAGCGCAATAAACATTTAAATTTGAAAAAAAATATCGTGCCAGAGAATTGTGATCTCAATTCCAAGCAAAAACAAATCATGATTCACATTTTATCCAGAATCGTGCAGCCCTACCCTCTGGGATAATAAAGAACCCTCACCCTTGAAATAAACAAATACTGAAGTGTACGTATACAGCTCCTTGGTTTTCCTCAGCCATCGTGTCAGCTGACCTCACACTCATCACCAAATTGCCACCAAGTCATCTGAGGCTCGCTGGCAGCTGGCTGTATTCATCTGATTGGCCAAACCCAGTGAATGTATGGCCCATGTATCCAGCTCATCTGACAAGTCTAATGTTCACCCAGTGTGAATGCAGTGAGACAGTGGAGGTTCTCTCTTCTTATCTTGTCAGTATAGTACAGATTATCTGTTTCTTTACTGATTTCATTTACAACAGGATGAGAATAAACTAAATTAGTTTCTATAGCAGCAGAGTCACTGTCAATAAACTACATAATATCTCTCTGGAAACTAACCCAGATGACCCAGATGTAGAGACCTATACCACCACTGTTCTCTGCTACATCAGAACCTGTATTAAAAACATAACCACCAACAAATGCATCAGGGTTTTCCCAAACAGGAAACCTTGGATGACCAAGGAGGTCCAGGCTCTTCTGAGGATGTGAAATACAGCATTCAGATCGGGGGACAGAGAGCGGTACAGCAAAGCCAGACACAAGCTTAAGAAGGGCATCAGGTGGCTAAAGCTGCGTACAGGGAGAAGATTGAGGATCACTTCTCCAACAGGGAACCAGCACGCATGAGGCAAGGCCTCCAGCACATCCCAAACTACAAGGGGAACCAGCAACCATCTCCAGACAACGACCCCCACCCTGCTGAGGAGCTCAACCACTTCTTTGCACGTTTTGAAACTGCAGGGAGTGATAATGGAGCAACGCTCCAACTGGATGCTGCTGACCCCCCTCTGACCCCACAGACACATGAGGTGAGGAGGATCCTCAGCTCTGTGAATGTCAGGAAGGTTGGAGATGGAATTCCAGGGAGAGTGATCAGAGACTGCACCGTCCAACTTGCAGAGGTATTTACACACATTTTTAATCTGTCACTGTCCCAAGCCACTGTACCCACCTGCCTCAAGTCAGCCACAATTATCCCGGAGTGACATCAGCTGTTTGACTACAGACCGGTGGCACTCACCCCCATAATCACCAAATGTTTTGAGAGACTGGTCCTAAAATACATTAAATCCAGCCTCCCCACCATCCTCCACCACCACCAATATGCCTACAGAGCGCACCGATCCACAGAGGATGCCATTGCCACAGCCCTTCACATAGCACTCACACACCTTTACCAACAGGGGACATATGTGAGAACGCTTTTCATAGACTACAGCTTAAAAGAACTAGTCTTACCCTGCCCTCCTTAGAGGACATCTTTAGGACTCGCTGCCTCCACAGAGTTAACAACATTGTAAAAGACACGACCCACCACTGTCATCACCTGTTCTCTCTGTTACCCTCTGGGGGGCGATACAGAGCTCTCAAAGCTCACACCTCCAGACTGAAGAACAGTTTTTATCCAAGAGCTATCACTGAATTGAACAAATCACTGAATTGAACAATAACCTGTTTGAATGCTGGTTTCTATTCATTTATTTGATCTGTTTTATTTATTTATCTGCCTTTGATTTGGGATGACTGTGTATGTGTGTATGTTCATTTGTTGCACAGCAAATTTTGTGCAATGACAATAAAGTTATTCTATTCTATTCTAAAATGTGATGAACTGAATACTATTCATGACATGAAGATGAATTAAAATTAAAATTCCTTTTGTATTTCATTGTGTTTCAGTCTTTTGTTGTGATTATCAGTCTGGACTACTCTGACCTTTGACCCCACACACACATTCTTATCCTGTGTGTGCTCTGAGGACACTCGTTGACATGTTGCCTCTCTAGCCGCAAACATTAACCTAAACCTGACTCTAACTTTGACCCTAAAACCAGGTCTTAACTCTCAAAGAGCCCTTTGAAGTTTTTGGATCAGCTGGAATGTCCTCACAACAACAGAAAGACATGTACACACACACGCAAACTAAAACTAACACAATACGTACCATGTTTAATCCGTTTATTCACACTGACACCAAAGACAATTACAGCAGCCAGGAGAAGCAGGACAGTAGTGAGAATCCAGGGCCAGAGAGGAGGAAGATCTGTAGTCGACACAAACAACAAGAGAGTCAAGTCTACTGCTCTGACCCTTGACCCCAATACTGTAATGGAAATTCTCATGAGCAGCACTGTTCTCTAAGATCATATTATATTGTGTATTATGAAACACCACGTTAGCAAACAGGCAGATTATAGGAGCCTCACTCTCAGTCTGCTGACATGTGAGGGCCCCTCACCTCATAAGAGGGCCCAAACCACTGCATGTTATCCTTTTAAGATGCTGTTTCTGTCCACATACAGGAGGCAGGACAGAGTGTAACTATGTGTGATTCACACAAGCTGAATGAAAACCTACATCATCTCATCATGTTGCTCATTTGGTGTGAGACTGTTTGCAAACGCCTGGATTAAACCTACAGAAAGACAAGAGATGATTCTGTTCTTTATTTAACAGAAGTTGCCACAACAATACCTTCTGTGTTCTTCATCCCTTTATACACACTGACACCAAAGACAATTACAGCAGCCGGGAGAAGCAGGACGGCAGCAAGAGTCCAGGGCCAGAGTGAAAGATCTGTAGTCGACACAAACAACAACATGACAATAAATAAACCAAAATAAACACAACTAAATGAAACTTTAAAACAACAATTCACAACAAACTGAATCCACTTCTGCTCTGACCTCTGACCTCTACAGGAAGTCCAACCTGTGATGACATGAGGTCAGTATGGATGATAATCAGTGTTTCTCAGAGCTTGTTATTGAGACAAACATCACAGGTGTAAACCCTATTCAACACAACAGGGGGGTTAAAGGAGGACACAGACTTTGCCTGTCTGAGCCTCCAGGTCTCCAGACCTCCAGCTAAGGGGCCCACACAGCAAAGGCCTGATCACCTTTGGGGACAAGTCNAATGGTTTGTTTGAAGATTTTCAGTCAGGTTTTAGAGTCCATCACAGCACAGAAACAGCTCTGGTTAAGGTTACCAATGATCTCCTCATAACCTCAGACAATGGACTTGTCTCTATACTTGTTCTACTAGATCTTAGTGCTGCATTTGACACCATTGATCATAAGATTCTATTACAGAGACTATGAGCATATGGTCGGCATTAAAGGAACCGCACTAAGCTGGTTTAAGTCATATTTGTCATATGGACTCCAGTTTGTTCATGTTAATAATGACTTTTCTATCATCACAAGAGTCAGTCATGGAGTTCCACAAGGTTCTGTGCTAGGACCAATACTCTTCACTCTATATATGCTTCCTCTAGAAAACATTATTAGGAGGCACCAGATAAATTTCCATTGTTACGCAGATGACACCCAGCTGTACTTATCCATGAAGCCAGGTGAGACTAACCAGGTAGCCAAGCTTCAGGTGTGTCTTAGGGACATAAAAACCTGGATGACCAGTAATTTCTTACTCTTAAATTCAGACATGGCCCAAAACACCTCAGAGATACACTATGTGATAATATACTGACTCTGGATGACATCACCTTGGCCTCCAGTGCTACAGTCAGAAACCTTGGTGTCATGTTTGACCAGGACTTGTCCTTTACTTCACACATAAAGCAAGTCTCTAGGACAGCCTTCTTCCACCTGCGCAACATTGCAAAAATCAGACCCATTCTGTGTCTGGCTCGGGAATGTCCTGACCCATCCCTTAGTTACGCTGCTGTAGAGCTAGACTGCTGGGGGATTCCCATGAGTCACTGGGCTCTCTCTCTCTCTCTCTCTCTTGACTACTTTATTATGCCATTAACTTTGTATTTTTGTCTCTCCTGTAGTTTATGCTTCTCCTCTCTCTCCCTCTCTCTGTCCTCATTCTGCAGGTCTCTCTGCCTCTGGAGCAGCAGGATCCAGATCCACCACTACTCATCATTACTATTAACCACTGTTATCTGTCATTATTATTGATAACACCATTACCTACACAGTTGTTCCTGGTCTCTCTCTCTCTTTTCTCGTCTCTCCTCCCCCCACCCCACCCCTTTTTTATCTCCTCCTAAACCCAACTGGTCGAGGCAGACCCCCCCACCCTGAGCCCGTTTCTGTTGGAGGTTTCTTCCTGTTAAAAGGGACTTTTTCCTCCCCTTGTCGCCAAGCGCTTGCTCTTTGTGGGAAGTAAGGTCTTGACCTTGCCCTGTAAAGTGCCTTGAGATAATGTATATTATGATTTGGTGCTATACAAATAAAATTGAATTAAATTGAATTGAATTTAAATAAGTCTGTATTTATGGATTTAGGGCTCAGACAAGGATTTCAGTTGAAGTTGTTTCATTTCAATAGCGACCAGCAGAAAGTTGTTACAGTCCAACACTGCTCAAGTTTACAATCATACATGTTTCACCTCCTCCACATCTTTAAAGGATCTTTGTCTGTATTTATTCCTGATTATTCACAGCAGAGGTCTGTCTGTGTTATCAGATCATGTTCGACATCCTGACATGTGTGTATCATGTGTGGCTGTGTCACTGTGTGAGTGGGACCTGTGCAGCACAAGAACAGGAAGATATAATGACATATGAAAACCGGCTGATCAGATCTAATCAGTGTGATTGACAGGAGGAAAAGAGAGGAGTCTCTCAGTGAAGTAGCAGTCCTTAAAGGAGGCGAGCAGATCTGCAGCACCCACATCATAAAAGGAGACCAGACCAGTGGGTTTCCTGAACAAAAAGGGAAAAAGGGAGATCCAGGCTTGGACCGTGACAGAAATGAGAAAAATTAGTTTTTTTTAAAAATGACACAAAGAATAAAACATTAAATTATAAAATACCTTTAGTTTTTAGGCAGCTGGTCGAGAACTTTGGAGAAAAAGTTACAAATGACATGACCCTATAGAGGGCGCTGTAGATTACAGTTACAGTGTTGACCAGGAAAGAGAGCGGCCCCTGCAGGATCTGATGGACATACAACAACACACAGACATGGAGTGTGTTCTTCATAGATTCAGGTAGTATTATAAAATAAGGCAGCATAGTGAGGCCTTACAAGAGACTTTTATTTTAAAATACTTGTAAACGATGCCTTAAATCTCTCATGTTTTTATGTCTCTGCTCATTTCCTTCTCTGGAGTTATGAATGGAGATAAAGGCTAAATAAAGTGACTCTTATTGTGAAATGTCAACAATGATAAGTTCAGAATCCTCTATCAGAGTCAGACCTGTTACCTGGTATGAGGGTGCACTGAAATGATCACAGGTCGTTATACTGAGTGGCAGGTAACGGTGTGTCAGGTGTAAATGCAGGTGAGTTGGATCATCCAATCAGAAACCAACCAAGGAAAATGTATTATAACTGAGACAATGCATTCAAGGACATCACGTCTGTTCCTCCATCCGGTCTGTCTTATCTGTGATGATGAGGTGGAGGGATGTTCACACACACGGAGCATTCAGGGGCCAATGAAGGACAAAGTTTATCTGGTCCCTCAGGTGGTGGTCAGACCCTCGTGGTAGTGGGTCAGCTGGCCCTTCCTGGGAGACTCCAGCTTACAGTCGTAGCGCAGGAATCAGCAGCCCCCACCCTGACACAGGTACAGGCTCAGCAGGTGTGTGTGTGTGTGTGTGTGTGTGTGTGTGTGTGTGTGTGTGTGGTTTTTGTGTTTTCTCAGATTGGTGGTGAGAACGCAGATTGCAACCAACAGAATAGTGCAGTGTCAGGTGAGTCACTGTTACCTGTCAAACACCAGAGACGCTACTGAGTGATTGTATAAAAACTATATACAGGGGCGTAGTCGGGGGTAAACCCAAGTGAACTCAGTTTATCAACCTCTTTGAAATAAGGCTGAGAGTTTACTCACCTATTTTCAGAACTGTATCAATCAATGAGTGGAAACAAGGTGGGTAAAACACCACTACACCCCAAGGAACAGTGTTACGTCCCCAAGTGGTCCAGGGGAGTGGGGAGTAACAATGTTAAATAAAACCAGGGAGAAGGAATAACTCGGAAACAAATGTAAGGTCACAAATAAGGCAATTTATTATAAATTAAATAAGTTAACCAAAAAACCCTTCACGGCAACACAAAACAAGCTCCGGATAACAGGCGAAGCCAGTGGAACCTGGAAAAGAAAGAAAGGAAAAGAAACAGAACAGGAACAAACAGGAAATGGTAAGTTGAAACAGAACACCCTCCCAGCCACAGGGAGTAACACGCACACAAAAACTGGCCCACTGGCCGATAACAATGATCATCACCACGCGCTCATCCACTTGGCGCAGGAGGGCGGTACCTGGAGGGACAGCAAACAAAAACACACAGCACAACACTATGCCCGTAACAAACAGTATCATGCAATATATGCACATGTTGTTGTTTTAGACAAGTTTAGGAAACGCTGAACAACCTACAAACTATAATCTGCAGTGGTATTATCATATTGCCAACATAATATCCTGCAATTTACAAAGCCTTACCTGTACTTTTCTTGTTTGTTGTTTCTTTAGAGACTTCTTCAAGAGATGACTGTGGAGGAGCACAGGGAGCTCACCTCCCAGCTCCTGGGAAGACTTGATGATGCATCAGCGCAGGCAAGGTGCCCCAGCTCCTGCTGGACTGTCAGGGGTGGTGAACTTGTGATAACTGTGGGGAGATGTCTATGGACCAAGAGAGGAAATGCTGTGGCCAGGAACCAGTGAACTGTGTAAACTGACTACCTCACTTCTCCCAATACTGCTTTAGTAAATAAGGTTTTTTCGTCTTCACAGGCAGTACCAGGAGGACGTGACAGTACGAGCCCAAGTGAGGGAGCCTGGGGATGACAACCAGGAGAACCGTTATGCTGCTTATAGGCATTATATTTTTTGGCAGCATGGTTCTTTAGAGCAGAGAAACTGAATTGTCATCCCCAGTTCCTGCGTTTGGCGCATCAGGGACAAGGCCCCTGATCCCCAAGCGCATTACACAGGTTTCATACCTGGCATCTAAGTTTCCTTCCTGTCCCTCTGGAATGGAAATACAGTACCACAAGTACTCACAAACCTGCACATGTATCATATCATCAGTGCATCAAACCAAGTTTTACTTGTTCGACTTTTATTGTTAATTTATTACTGTTCTTCAAACTATGTTCTGTAATTATATGTGTTTTTATTTTTTATATGTGTTATGCAATTGCTTCATTTATCTATATACTTATATTCAGTATTACTTCCATTTTTCATTGAAGTTTGAATTCTAAGTGCAAATAATAAATAAAAAATGATCATCAGATATTCATGCTCTATTTATTGTCATTTCTATACATATAAACATATAATAATAAGCAGTTGACACATTCTTGTGTTTGAACGCTGAAAGCTGTGAGTGTATCGTTGTGCTCCAGCTCTTTCATTCTGTGCTCATTCCTGAGAAGTACAAGGGGTCAGCTTTGGAATAAGATGGTGAATTCCTGTCTGACTCATTCGAAATCAGCAGCTGCTGTGAAAACAGGTCCTGTTGAAAACAGTGTCATTACACATTTAGTTAGTATATTATTTTTATTGTTTTATAGAGTTTGGTCAAAATAATGCTATTTCACCAAGAGAATAACTTACAGGGTAAATGAATATGCTACAATGATACTTAGAGCTAGACCTCTCCTGACTTGTGTCTGCACCAATTCTGATGTAGATGGTGCAGGTATGGGGGGCACCAAACCGAGCCCTCTGGGGTCATCCAGTCGTAGGCTTCTCCTTCGCGGCATCACAACTCCACTTGAGGTTCTTCTCCTCTCAGTCCTTCCTTGCAGCTCAGGGATGTAGCTGTAGGTTTTTCAGATTTCAGGATGTACATGCTGTATCTTCTGGCGTTTTCCTTGTACAGCTTTCTGAAACTGTAACACACAAATTTCAACCATTCAATATCACTTTTTCATTATTGAGAGCACATAGAAGAAACATGATCACTTGTATACAAAACATTGATTCTGAAAACATGTCTCTACCTGTACTCTACGGAGGAAAATATTAAACTCACATCTCTTTGCCCTCTGCTTTTTTCATTGTTGGTTGGTTCTGGTGGAAGCTGTAGTCCAGAGCAGCAAGCAGAACTCTTGCCTTGTAAACTGGGGGACTGAAAGCAAAGCGCTTGTTGGCATCCATCAGAATATGATTCTGGAAGGCCTCTAGGTCTGCAGTTGATCTGACTGATCAATGGACATATATATATATATATATACACACACTCCTGATCAAAATCTTAAGACCAGTCAAAAAATCTTTGCATTTTGCACTATGGTATCTTAAGAAGGTTCTAAGTAGAGCTTCACAATGCTAAAAGAAGAAATGGGAGCAAGAGACAAAAAAGTTTGAGCAGGCAATTTATTGAAAACAACAATTTAACTGAAATAGGCTGTTCATCAGCTGATCAAAAGTTTGAGACCATAGCTCAAAAAAACCTGCAAACCCCCTCAAAACAGAAATCAATGTGTCAAAAAACGACTCAGTAATGAGTAGCTCCACCATTCTTGTTGATCACTTCAAACATTCGTTTTGTTTCCAGGAGGCTAGTGGGAATGTTGCTCCAAGTGTTGAAGATGGCTTCACGAAGGGCATCCACTGTCTGGAACTGATGTCTATTTTTGTAAACTTTCCTTGCCATCCATCCCCAAATGTTCTCAATTGGATTTAGATCAGGGGAACACACAGGATGGTCCAAAAGAGTGACGTTATTCTCCTGGAAGAAGTCCTTTGTCAGGCGGGCATTGTGAACTGAAGCACTGTCCTGTTGAAAAACCCAGTCATCACCACACAGACGAGGGCCCTGCAACATCTCCACATAGCCAGCTGCTGCCCCCTGCACAACCTGAAGCTCCATTGTTCCATTGAAGGAAAAAGCACCCCAAATCATGATGGCACCCCCATCATCCAGAGGACTGAAACCGAAATGAAAGAGGAATTTGAAAAGAATAAAGCTGAAAGTGAGAAGAAATCAAGCCTTTTAGAAAATCTAGAGAAGGAGATGAAAGACCTGACAGCACAGATGAATCAGTTGGTTGAAGAGGCCTACCAACATGTTGTCAGACTGGAGGAGATTGCCCTGAATGTGAACTCACTGTCCACTCATGTCCACTTGGACTCCCTGATTGAGAAGCTGGAGAAGAAAGGAGACACAGAGAAAGTCCAGAAACTGGACAAGATGAGAAGTCGAGTGGATGAAGGAACCAAAGCAGGACTGAGATACATGTTTGGTAAAGGAACAGCAGGTTGGTAAAGCAGTTCAAGAAGTAATGATGTAGGTGAACAACATCACTGTGAAGTTGTCAACACTATATAATATATATCATATTTCTGTATTATTATTACTGTTTTCCTCATGTGTAAGCAGCATTTTACTGTTGTAGCTGGTTGAGATGGAACTGATCTGAACTATTTTATACAGTTAAGTAACAGAAAATGCATCATATTTTATAAGTTCATTATGTGTTATGTTAAATTTTCTAGTAACTAAAGCCGTCAGATAAATGTAGTGGAGAACAAAGCAGCATACAAGTATAAAGTAGCATGAAATGTAAAAAGTACCAACAATTTGTACTTCAGTAAATGTACTTAGGTTCTGTCCTTTACTGAAAATGTAATCAGCTTATAAATTTCAAATGTGTAAGTTTGTGTTCATGAGTGTGTTTACATGAACTTCAGTAATCTGGTTACAGTTGGCTTTCTGTTGCGTAATCTGATTTGTTAGTTAACATGTAAATGAGGAACCTGCTTTCCCAGCTACATTTCTCTTGTAGATCAAGGTTTACTATCAATATAAGGATAATTACCTTCATAATAAGTTTTTAACATGGACACATGTGCAGGACAAAGATTTCAAACACAGAAAGATTACACAGGACAATCCTCGAATTTAAATCACAAATCAGACTAAAAATGAAACTAATGTAAAATTGCATCAACAAGTCTGAATAAATCAGTTTCCAGGGCTTATATTTTAGAATATTATGTTCCCAGAATAAGATCAGGGATCAGGTAGAAATCTGGTCACTGATCTGCTTCATGTAAAACAAACATGGTTTTCTAAGATCATGTAAACACGCTGACTGATGGACACACAGATCCCTGTCTCATAACATCAGACTCTCACAGCAGCCTAATGCCAGTGTCTGAGTTTAACATGTAAATGTTGAGTACACATGGATCCAGCTGATTAATCCTGTGTTGTACATTGGTTTCTATTTGTTTTCTTAGTGTTAGTTGAATGTTTTTCTAATGTTTTCAGTCCATACAAGGCTGTGGTTTATTCTGGTGTTGCTCTCATGTTGGCACAGTCTCAGTAACCAGGTTGTGAGCCAGTAACATGTCACTGACATGATATAGTTAGACTTGAAGCTAGAGAAGAGTTAAACATGTTTTTTTCCTCATTATAATCACTTTGTACAGACAATGAAACAGATGCTGAACTCAGACAGAATGTAAAACTATTCTGCTGTTGGAGCAGAATTCAACTTTCACACTTGAGTGTTTTTGAACAGTGGAGTCATGAAATCTAATGTCCTTCAGTTTGATTTTGACTTTGGTTTCTTCATGTGTCTTCATGCTTGAAATGACGAGTTCAGATATTTCAGATGACACAGTGTGGAACATGATTCCTTTTATGTTTGACTTTATTTTTGAACAATTCATGTCTGTGAACTCAATATAATTTGTTATGTTATATTAAATCATGTCCTGATTGGTGCAGTTTTCTATGAATCATGAATAAAATTGAGTCTTCACTGGATCATCAGCTGCTTTTTCAGTCTGTTTCTCGTTGTTATTGAACCAGTCTCACTTTATTCTGAGCAGCAGGTCAACAGAGAAAACACCATTACGACTGACACTCAAAGCATCACCAAGAACTTCTAGTGTTGCTTACTTACTCAGGGATGAAGCTGTGTGGACTGACCATACTGAACTAACGTTATGTTCAGTTTTTACGGACACTGAAACAGCACTGCACAGACCTGACCATCTGCTGTTGAGTTGAAATAACAAAATCTGATGTCTGAGGTCCTTATTATATTTTACTTTCCATGCCAAAGGTGTACGCCTCTTAGCTTTAGTTGTTGCTAGAAGGTATTTCAGTACTGGGTTGTGCCTCCATGTGTACCTGCCTTGGGAGAGACTCACTTTACACCCAGTGAGGATGTGTCTGAGCTGGAGTTGAGCATAGAGAGCAGGATGGTTCTTCATGAAGGAAGGATGTTATAGGTCGCTCTAAGCAGGAAGCTGATCCTGCTTGCCTCTATCTCCCACAAGTCTTTCCAGCTGAACCTCCTTTTGTCTCTGCTCTCCCCATTTCATCCACTGAACCTGTCTTCCTTGTGTGACAGACTTAGCACATCTTGCTGCCTCCCTCTAATGCCAGACTTCCAGCACTACCAACTTTTATTGCTCTGGTAGGGTTGCCTTCTTTCACAAGATTACTCTGAATTGCCCCAAACCTCCTCTTCCTTGTTGAACTTGGCCCACATTGTCACCGTGCTAGAGCACTGCCTTTGCCTGTTGGATTGCTTCTTTTGGTGTCCATTTCTGTCCAGTTGTTAGGGACGATCCAACAGCTCTAGCCTTGTCTTGGCACCTTTAAACTCCTCTACAAGACTTGATAGGCAGCTCAAGGTGCCGTGTCCATACAGGCCGAGGTTACTCAGACATTTTGGGACTCTGAACCATTTTTTCACATGGGAGGTTCTCAAGTTCTCAACTCTTGTTAGGGGAATGTTAGTTATAGTTAGTGGCCACATCAGTTGGGGTAGCTGGCCAAACTATGGCACCAAAGTTAAATTCAGTTTACCAAGGACCATAGATTAATTGATGTTATCAGGGCCTCTGCTAACATCCTGCTTCAGCTGCTGGACCTGTCACAGTCTTTAAGGCTTGCATCATAGCATCTTCTCAAGCTTTTTATAGGTTTCTCAGATACTGTTGGAATGGGTTTCTCTTTGATGAAGAACCTTTGATCTGACAGTTTTCCTTTGATGATAGAGATGATTCTTGATTTGGATGGATTCATCTTCTTCCTGGCCAATGTGATGTTTTCTTGAACCTTCCTTATGTGGCGAGCGTGGGGGGGGGGGCACACACCCTTAGGTTTTATACATAACGGCTGGTTATTTTAAAGGACACCGACAGTAAAATACTGTAATCCGACAGCGCCACCCTGGGAATTTCACCCAAGGAATTGTGAACCCTCAACTGATAAATATCTCAAAAAGGCATACAGGTTCGTTATACTTAGGAGGCAAGAGACATGGTTCCATCCATCAATGATATTTATTTACAATTTAGTACATAAGGAGAGTTATTAAAACACAATTCACTCAGTGGCAGGGTAAATGAATATAATTGGAGCTCGGGGCTTACTAGTGGCAGGGTAGGCCCACGGAAACAGGATCCCAGGAGAAGTCACCCGAAAGCACATGTGCATACACACCCACACAAGTGAAGTCAATACCAGGAGACTCAGGACACAGCACACAGGAAGAAGGCTCTACCACCATAGGAGGACACCAGCCCCACCACCACAGGTACCCAGCTCCTAAAAGAAACAAAACATAATTAGGGGATTACACTTCCAACACAAAATATAAAAAACATACAGTGGCCGAATTCTGAAACCTAGACCCTGGTTATCAGCAGCTCTCAAATGGCCTCCTGCCAATGGTGTAACCAAGGAAAAAAAAGAAAGTAAACTGAAGAAAACAAGAAACTGATAATTAGTGCCAAATGGTCAATTAAATGAATAAATCAGCACCAACCATATATAACAATATACAAATTAAAGTGAGGTGAAAGGGTAATCCCTTGCAGGTTGTCTAGCACGCAGACCATGCTGGTGTATGCGGTTTCGAAAGGTCTGACGAGACACTTGGGTGCCTCTCTCCTCCCTTAAACATGTCTGGAGTTGAGTGGCAGTCATCATCCGGTTCCGCAGGGCACTGTTCACAATGAAGCAGTCATCAGCATGGGATGTGGCCAAAGGACGTCCACTTCTATGCCTTTCTGTGACTCTTCCAGTCTCTCTGCGTCTCTGTTGCAACCTGCTGATGACACTCTGCGACACTCTAAGCTCAATGGCAACTTCCTATATGAAGCTTCACAATGGCCAGGTACTGTTGGTCGATTGTTAGGTGTCGTCTTGGTCTCATGATGTCAAAATGTGAACAGCGTGATGAAGATGACTGTTTAAATACAAAATGTCATTGAACCAGGACATTTAGTGGTCAATTCATGGATCAGACTTTTGCAGTTAATCAACTTATTACATCATGTGATGTAATAAGGAATGAAACATTGAACAGTTGGACATGTGCATTCAAAAGTTTAGAGAAGGTCAAATTAAGTTCACCTGTAAAGGTTATAGTGCATTTTAGGTGCATTCTGAAATTTCATCCGAAAGCCGAATATCCCTAACTTCTTGTGAGTAGCGTATATATGTACATATATACAGAACCTAGACTCTACAACAACAATGGAGAGGTCTCACCTCCCACTTTTTGGGATTCCCTGAAGGCTGTCCTGAGAGGGAAAATTATAGCAATAACTCCATATAAGAAGAAAGTAAGGAATAAGACATTACAGGAATTAAAAAACAAGAAATTAAGAGAATAAGGAATTAAATTAATAGTTTAGCTACACAGGAAATTGAGAAAAATGTAATGTTCCTCAAACAGAGACATTATGAAAGTGGAATTAAATCTCTGAAAACGCTTGCATTGAAGCTCGCAAAAAAACTGCAGAGAACACAATCCATAGAATTACGGATCGAAGTCAAAAGTGGTTAAAAAAAAATAAGCTTAGTGAAATCCAGGACGCTTTAGAAGTTTTTTGTTTTTTTTAACTCTAAATTCAACAGTTCCTGGTGGAAGTGTAACCCAAATTGACACCCATTTAAATTCCCTAAAGTTATCAACCTTAAATGAAGAACAAAATAGAAAGATGACTACTGACTTAACTGAAGGTGGATTTAGTAGGCTCAAATTGAATAAATCACCAGGATCAGATGGTTATACAGCAGAATGGTATAAAGAATTTAAAGATGAGTTCATTCCCATTGTATTCCCTACACTGAGCTGGGCTTTACAGAAAGCACAGATGCCTCCCAGATGGAGAAAAGCGATAATCTCAGCCACACCAAAAGAAGTCAAGGATTAAATGGAATGAGGATCCTTTAGACCACTATCTGTTCTCAATGTAGACTATAGACTGTTTACTTCCATCATGGCCAAAGTAGAAGAGTAGAAGAGTTCCTCCCCGCAGCGATACATAATGATCAGACACAAGATCAACATAGGCAAGTGCAATGATTTGCCTATCCACAAAAAAAATGTAGGATGGAACCTAATTCCTTTCTTTAGCCTCAGCTCAGGGATTGAATCTATTGAAATGAATATATTATCCAGATTGTTATATCTATTCCAGACTTTATGGCAATCAAGGTTAGCCAATAACCAAGTTAATGAATGGGACAAAATGTTATCAAAATATATATGGCAAGGTAAAGGACTTAGGGTCCACCTCGAAACATTGCAAAGAGAAGGGGGGTGGGGCTTGCCTTATCTTAGATATTATTATTTTGCAGCACAGATGAGAGCGATGATATGCTGGTGCAACTCATCAAACACTGCTCAATGGAAAAATATTGAGGAGAGGATGGTTATTACAGGAGAGCCCAACTTTAAATGCATGAGTGGAAACTACAATGGATATTTATAAGATGGAGAAGATAACAGCTTTTGTCAATCATAAATTGGAACAATTTATAGCATACTGGGAAAAATGGATTAACTATGTAACACCACAAAAACCTGATTTTATTTTCACAAATCACTAATTCTGTTAAAAATAAAAGATAATTTCCTATTCATTCATGGTTCTTTTTCATGGTTCTTTCTTTCATTTTTTTCTCTCTTTCTTTTCTATGTATTTAAGTATTTTGAGATCTGTGACAAACATAAATATATCATATACATTCAGTTTAAAATCTACATATTGTAACATATTGTATGGAAATATCTAATTAATGTTGAATGTCAATGAAAAAGAAAATTACAAATAAAAGGAAGAAATATGCAAAAATTACCCAAAAACTGACAAAGAGTTAAACAGTAACTTAACAGCATCAGAAGCTCTGCAGAAAAGAAACATGGTCAAAAGAGAGGAGATGAAGAATGAGACAAATCACATACGCACAAAATAAACACAAGGTCCACACAGTGCTGCAGACAGAGGAAGAGATGGAGCAGGTGGAGGTGGTGTTGATGTTAACACTGAGCTGCTGCCAAAGAAAACTCCAGCTTCAGTCTGTTGTGATTTTACATCACGGATCAGTTTAAACTCCAGTGTGATGAAGTGTTGGTGAGTAGAAGCTCAGATGTGAACCTTTTCTCCAACTATTCATTTTCAGCACTAATGCAAATCTATTGGATCCCAAACTGTAAAAAAAGAAATCCACTGGAAATGGACAGAGTTCAATACAATAGAGATTATTCTAGAAACAAGAGATAAACCCGAGCTGGCCCCGGGGCCGAACTAACAACACAGAGCCCAAACCTCTTCTTTATATCAGCCTCTGGGTGGAAGGTCCACCTGTTTTTCTAAGAACAACCACTGTTTGACATGGAGAGCTGTGTCTCAGAGAGCCACCTGGAGGTTGGTCATACATTTATATGTACAGGTAAATCAGTAAATTCAGTAGAAAACATCATCATCCTCATCATCATCCTCATCATCATCATCATCATCATCCTCTGTTAACACAGCTCATCTATTATCTGTGATTAAATGTCAACACAACGAGGAGTGAGACGCACACTGCAGACACACAAACAGTGACTGATAGATGCAGCACAAACACCTGAGAACATCTGGACCTGAGAGTCTCCAAACAACTACAACAACATGTTTGATCAATATGTGGTAGATACACTGAAATAATACTAAAACAAACTGATCACGTAGTGAGTTACAGCTGTGACAGAGCTCAGCGGAGACTTTCAAAGTGTCTCTCCTGGTCTCTTTTTCCCATAATCCATCAGCTCTTCATTCTGTTTCCTGCTGGTCAAAGTCAGATTTTATCAATGATCAAAGATCAACATACCAATCAAACTGATTGATCAGCCATCAGCGGGGTTGGATCAGTGGAGCGGCTTCTGTTTCTGTAGGACTTCTCTGCAGGGGAGAAGAGACAGTGATGCAGGTACAAACAACCAGAAACAAACCAAAAATGAAAAATAAACAACAGAGACAAATAAACAACACTGACCTTCGACCTTGAGAGACACTGGTTTCTCTCTCAGTAAGTTTCCGTCCTTGTAGACTCTGCAGGTGTACCGTCCTCTGTCTCTGACTGTTGGGTACTTCAGGGTCAGACTGAGGTCTCCGGGGAGTTTCAGGCAAAGGTCTTCTTCATCTTGTTCGGTCTCTGTAAACCTGGTCCTGTTCGTCAGGTCTGTCAGAACTGTTCTGATACACATGGACCTTCATGGAACTCTTTGTCCACTCCACTCTGACGTCTTCAGACAGGTGAAGGATTGTGTCTTGAAGGGCCAGCTGGACAGACTCCTCCTTCCTCCACCTCTCACCAACTTGTTCTGAGAGGTACAACATACACATGATAGCTGTTTCAGAGAGCAGCAGCAGTTTTAATCTCTTTTTTGAAGGATCACAAAGTTGTAGAGAAACCTGAAGGACAGAACCAGATCAGACCAGAAGGAACAGGGGACAGAATCTGAAATAAAACAGGTGTTGAAGGTGTTGGAGAGGATCAGAGTCTTGATGGAGGTGTGGATGTGCTCTCTCAGTCTGGAGCCTGCTGTTTGTCACATTTACATTTACGGATGAAAACTGAAGAGAAGAAGGTTTCAAATCTAAACATGTCTGTTGACAAACAAACAGCCAACCAAATAAACAACCAGACAAAAAAAGCAGAAAGACAAATAAACAGCAGAGAAAAATAACACGTAGAGAACTAATAAACAACCAGGACACAAAAAAAAAACAGAGACAAAGAACACAGGACAACAAAAAACAAACAAATAACCAAGACAAACAAACACCAAAGACAGCAAACAAAGAAAGACAAACAACCAGAGATAACTAAACAGAGACAAACAACAACGAACTGACCTTCAACCTTAAGAGTCACTGGTTTCTCTCTAAGTAAGTTTCCGTCCTTGTAGACTCTGCAGGTGTAGTCTCAGCGTGTCTGTGACTGTGAGGTGTTTCAGGGTCAGACTGAGGTCTCCAGTTCTCAGCAGGTCTTCTGCTTCATCTCTGTGTTGGTTCTGTAAACATGGTCCTGTTCCTTCAGGTCTGTCCAAACTTTCTGATCAACATGGACCTTCCTGTGTATCTGTCCCTCCACTCCACTCTGACATCTTCAGACAGGTGATATATGGTCTTGAGGGGCAGTTGGACAGACTCCACCTCCCCCCTCAACTCTTACCTGTTTGGCGCGAAGAAGGACAAACAAACCACAATGAACAGCAGGCTTTCGAGAGCAGCAGCAGGTTTTCATTTCCTTTATTGAAGATCAAAACAAAGTTGTAGAGAAACCTGAAGGACAGAACCAGATCAGACCAGAAGGGAACAGGGGACAGAAATCAACAAACTAAAACCAGGTGCTGAAGGTGTTGGAGAGGATCAGAGTCTTGATGGTGGTGTGATCGTCTCCTCTCAGTCGGACCATGTTCTCGCTGTTTTGTCAATCATTTACATTATGGATGAAACATGAAGGAGAACAGAAGTTTCATAATCCAAACATGTTGTGACAAACAAAAACCAAGGGAATAAACAAACAAAGACAAACAACAACCAGTACAACAATAACCAACAGACAAACACAAAAATACAGCGTCAGACAACTAAACAAGCGGGGAACAATAACAAGAGAAGACAAGCTAATTAAACAACTCAGACACAGACAAATACCCAGACAAAAAAAGTAAAACAAGCATCAGGGACAAAACAAACCAGACACAACAAACTAGAGAAAACAACAAACAAGAGACAAACAATAATGAGATCAAAAACAAAACACTACAAAACAACAACAACAAAGACAACAAAAAGATCACAGCCATTAGAACACACATAACAACGACAAGACACGACAACAAAAAAGAAGAGACAAATAAAGGCAAGCTTGCGGAGAATAATAAACAATAAAGACTAATAAACACAGACACAAGACAACATCACTGAGGACAACAACAAAACAAAAGGCAACAGACTCCAGAATAAAAAAAATAAACAAAAAAAATAAACGCAACATCAAACTAACCAAAGAGACAAAATACTCAACTCATTGAACAGAAACAATCACAACCACGAAAAAGAACAATTTAAACAAAAGAACCACAAGAATCGAGGAGGCAAATATAAACAAAATGCAGAAAAAATAAAAAAAAAGATATAAATAAACATACAGTAAAAACATGACATAAACAACCAGAAGACAAACAAACACCCAGAGACAAACCAAACAAAAGGGAGAAAAGAAACTACAGACAAAAAACACAACAACAAACAAATAAACCAGGGACATAAACAAAACACCCCAACAATAAGCCCAGCAAAATACAAAGAAGACAAAACATAACATAGAACAAATAAAAACTTTGGGCAAGAGTTACAATAAACAACACTCGCCTCAACCTTAAAGTAATCAACAACCGATAACTGGAAATATCAAGCGTACTGGTAGGTCTTTTCGTGTTCAGTCTTTATATCTTCGAGCCCACCGTATCTTCAGTATTAAGCCTTTCCACGTGCTGCTTGTTAAGGGAACTCAGATATTACGATGCAGTGCTGGTTTCTTCGTACCACGTCTGTGGGTACTCATCAATTTCATCCGAATCTGTGCACGTTAAAGGAGCGTGTCAGGTTTGGTTTGGAAGTAACATTACTTAATTGTCATTTCGATACGCTCCCCCGCATTTAGATGTTAGATAATTTATTGAGCACTGTGGACGCTTACAAGACTATGGGCTTATATGAGATTACATTAGAGTGTGGTGCTACATGCAACGCAGTATGGAAGAATGTAAAGAACGAACTGCGAGATTTGAGTGTTGCTAACGCTAGTATTTTTCTGTAAGTGCTTACATTCTCGTTTAGTCATATGTAGGGGGCAGTATAAGTGACTTGCGTTATACAGATGGAACCTTTCAAGAGATTGGTATGATTCAAGGGTACAGGTGCCACTGAAGGCCAAAATGAGCTTCGTTAGTAAGGTTGGACTTAGCTGGTACACAGACACGAATTCCGAGCAGATAGAAGTGAGAATGCTCAGTATACGCAGTATAGAAGATAGAACAGTTTGATTTTGGATTATCGAATTTTCGAAAGTTTGTCATATGCTTCCCTTTTGTTTGTTTTTGTTCTAATTCTATGGTAACTGAGTTCTTCTATAAGAACGGTGATAGACGACTGTGATCACTAACATTTGTTCTCCCTGCAGTTAGAGCAGGTCACAGTTTCTGGTGCCCCTTAACCGTCAAAGCAAGGTTGCATAAATATTCTCTTGGCTAACATCTGCGTCATTCTACCGCTATGCGAAAAGTCGCTGACGCGATCGTTGAGGACGTATTCGTAGGGGCTATGGTTGCAGATGTCAGTTCTATGGTCAGCTTTGAACTCGCGCTATAAGTAATTGGAATCCATTGTGAATTAAAGTCGAAGTACATGACAGATGGATATTATGAGATCGATGTAATATCGCAGTGCATTATGTATTCTAAATAGATTATCAAATGAAGTAGTGGCGGGACGCGCTGTGTTGTTCTTTCTATACAGATGTTTACTTAGCTATGCTCTTTTCTACTGTAACTATGCTATATTTGGAACCAAAACACTAATTTTTAAGCTTCGTTTGCCAGACTCGGTGGCAGAGCCTAATTCAGCGGATTATATGAAGATTTGATTCAGTGAGGATACTTTGGTTCGCTGGTATGCAACACCCTTTATATAGCATTAAGAAGTATCGTTAAGCAGTATTAAGTGCAAATACAAGTGCATATTAAGCACTCAACGTCATCCGTAGGATAAGTCGATTACATTTAGTGGAGCCGAATTGCTCACAAACGCGCCCGTCTCGAAAGGACGAACTTGGAAAACCTATATGTATACAGCCTTAAATGGGGAATAAATTCAGAGTAAACTGCCAAAGTTGAGAAGATGATCGCTCGACGGAGAGTTAATGCCTTTCCGGTGTTCTGGCAAGTCTTTATTCATTAACAGGCTTCCAAGGCCCGTGATATTTAGGTTATTTATTCTAACGTACCATAAGAGCACTAATGGAGGCAGTAACGGGTTTCTGAGGTACCGTTGATCGGACGATTAAATATGTCAGGGAGGATCTTATAGCTGATTATAACGAAATTTTTTGGGTCCGAGCGTAAATAGCAACATCTACAACTTCGAATTTATTTAAAATTACTCGGTTATTTTTAAAAACGGGTTGATCCCCGGGACAGTGCTAAACGTTAGAATCAACTCGTCTACGAAGTTTATTTTATCTGAGATTCTGGCAGAGCCACTAATTGTAGCACTGAAGAAGGCCTGTCAAATATCTGTGCGGTTCTAATTAGCGATCCGATCGTCGGTGTTAGAAATAATAGGAATGAAANGAGAGAGAGAGAGAGAGAGAGAGAGAGTGAGCTTTCCTGCTTACTTTCCTTCCAGGAAGCATAATGTGCTTTCTTTACAAACTCATGAGGTCACACACAGAACACAAACACACACCAGTGGCAGATAAATGTTCCTTTCCCCACTCTTTATCTCTCTCTCTTTCTCCTGTTGTATTTCACTTACCTGGATTTCCTAATGTCACATGTTGAAGTTGTTTTGTTCTCCAAATACCCTTGTGAGTGTGAAGTGGAGGGAGTGACAACAATGACAAGTCATACACACACGAACACACTTCAGCGTGACAACCTCTATTTTGGTCTTATATGAGCTGCAAACATATTTTCAGGCCCGAGAATGTGAAAGTCACACATCATATAGTAAAGGGTAACTCTCACTCTCTCTGTCTTTCTCTCTCTCTCTCTTTCTCTCTCTCTCTTTCTGTGTGTGTGTGTGTGTGTGTGTGTGTGTGTGTGTGTGTGTGTGTGTGTGTCTGCTGGCTCACTGACATCTGTAAGCTTAACAACACCAGAGCTGGCAATGTCATTGTGATCAGATGATCAGTTGCAGAATTAAGTTGAAGTGAATTTGATGCTGAAAATTATACTGTGATCTAAAGTTCAATAGTAATTTTTTCCTAACAAAAAATAACACGGTTTCATCAAACATGTGAAAACAACAGTCTTCAAGCATGTAGATATTTTGTCCTCAAACTCCACTGCCAGCTCTCCTGAAGTCGATCACTGTCTCCTTTGTTTTGTCCACATTGAGGGCAA
Organism: Trachinotus ovatus; assembly: GCA_037074605.1. Classification (NCBI taxonomy): domain Eukaryota; kingdom Metazoa; phylum Chordata; class Actinopteri; order Carangiformes; family Carangidae; genus Trachinotus; species Trachinotus ovatus. Next base: position 24,297,754 of record CM073646.1, on the reverse strand, counting down.
GATTGTGAGATCTGCACCATGTGTCTCTACCTCCGTCCTATATGCCAGGCCAGTTTTTTCCTAATCCATTATATGTTGGGCCAGAACATAATCAAAGGCTAATTTTAAGAAACTGATTGATAAACATGCGACTTAAATTTACTTTATTGTGTTGCCACAGTCACATATATGCGTTTAACTGCTTCAGTGTCCCCAGATTTAAATGCAGCATTCTGGGCTTTCAGTCATGAACAGACTTCCCCATTCAGCCAAGGTCAGCCAAAAAAGGACGATTTGATGGTTTTATTCTTTCAAAGCCTTGCCTGTCACTGTATTTCATTCACCTTCTATAAAAATAAAGACAACGCTACATCCACACACAGATTTACAGTGTCCCACAAACTCCATAACTCCTCAGTGATGTCAGTCTCTTAAACAAAAGTCAAATGGCCAAAATGTCCCAAAAAGGGGCTACTAATGTAACCAAAAGGATTTGTGTGTGTGTGGCTGTGTGTGTGGCTGTGTGTGTGGGTGAACAGTTGGTGGCAGTAATTTGCAAAGAAACATAGTAATGTGCCAAGAAAGGCAAGTGAGAAGAAGACTCATAGCCAGTAAACACTGAGGTGTGCAGGTTGGGTAGGTGGATGAGTGTGTAACTTATCTGACTACCATGCTGGAGATTTGAGTTAGCATCTTGTCTCAGTCCGTGATGCCTTTTTTCCACAGTAATCACAGCCTTTCCCTAACTGTAAACATGTGTATTCACTTTGTATTTGCCATATTCTGATATTGTAGAAAGAATATGGAGCATTTAACTGCAGCTTTATTTTCATTATTGATTCATCTGCTGCCATTCATCATGGTAGTTCTACACTGAATATTCAAAAACACCATCACTGAATGGAAAATGGTACTGGCAGAAAATTTACATTCTATCTGACATTAGGGTTAAGAACTGAAGACTGCTAAAACCTACAAAGCCTAGCAAACTACATATAAGGACTAACTTTCATTAAGATACAGGGATTTCTTGGCAGACAGAAAAAAGAGCACATGGAAGTGGGAATATGAACAAATGCCACAAGAACACAGACTTACTGGCACCTGTCAGTAAACAGTTACGCTGTAACATTTGGAAAAGACAGACAGTGTGGATGAAAAATGTTGGTGAAATGGTCATTCATTTAGTCATTTAGCAGATGCTTTTATCCAAAGCAACTTACAGAAAGGGGAACAATCAAGGTTAAGTGCGATAAGAAGTGTTAGCGCAGCAATAAGTGCTAGTGAAGACTTGTCATGTAGTGCTAGGAGAGAAGGTGCTCTCTGAAGAGCTGGGTCTTCAGGAGTCTTTTAAAGGTAGAGAGGGACGCCCCTGCTCTGGTAGGAAGTGGTAGTGCATTCCACCAACGGGGGACAACGTGAAAGAAGAGTTTGGATTGCCTCGAACGAATGGGTGGCAGAGCCAGGCGTCGTTCATTAGAGGAGCGCAACGGTCGTGAGGTAGCATATGCCTGTACCAGGGCATTCAAGTAGGTAGGTGCAGTACCAGAGACAACTTTGTAGGCAAGCATTAGAGATTTGAACTTAATGCGGGCTGCAACAGGTAGCCAGTGGAGCTCGATGAGCAGCGGGGTGACATGTGACCTTTTGGGTTGGTTGTAGACCAGGCGCGCCGCCGCGTTCTGGATCATCCGAAGTGGTTGCACTGTGCGGGCTGGGAGGCCCGTCAGGAGGGCATTACAGTAGTCTAGTTTTGAGATGACCACATCTTGTGTCAGGAGTTGAGTAGTATGTTGAGTTAGGTAAGGTCCGATTTTTCTGCCGCTATGCACTTTTTTCTGTAAAGTGCGAGGTGGACGACTGTCCAAGCCAGGATACGCTGAATGAGCGCCCTGTCAGGTAGGATTCAAACCAGGAAAGAGCCAAGCCAGAGATGCCCATGTTAGAGAGAGTAGAGAGGAGGATGCGATGGTTAACTGTGTTTAAGGCAGCTGATAAGTCAAGTAGAATGAGGACAGAGGACTTTGCAGTTGCTCTTGCTTCTTTTAAGGCTTCCGTCACAGACAACAGGGCAGTTTCAGTTGAATGACCGCTCTTGAAACCAGATTGATTTGGATCAAGAAGATTGTTCTGTAGGAGGAATTCTGAGAGTTGTTTAGCCGCTCAATAGTTTTTGATAGGAATGGAAGAAGCAAGACAGTGATAATTCTCGACCTCTGCAGGGTTGAGAGAGGGTTTCTTGAGTAGAGGTGTTACCCGAGCTGCTTTGAATGAAGTGGGAAAAGTGCCGGAGGTCAGTGATTCATTTATCACATGTGTGATAGCTGGCATGATGGTTGGGCTAATGGTTTGGAGAAGGTTTGTTGGTATAGGGTCCAACGAGCATGTAGTAGGACGGCTACATGTGAACAGTTTGGATACCATACTCTCAGAGAGGGGTGTAAAGCCAGCAAAGGAGGTGCTAGCAACTGTGCTTGGTTGCGAAAGTGCAGTAGCTGATTCAGTGTCACCCAGCTGAGGTACAGAGAGACATGTAGTAGGACTGCTACATGTTACAGTGCCAGGAGTTGGGTGGAGAGCAGGCTGGACTGAGAATTGGCTGCTGATTGCTGCCACTTTGCCTGTAAAGGAGGATGTCATTCAACCATGGGTGGGATTGGTTGGATCGAGCAGGCCTCGTAGATAAAGGACACAGTCTGTTCAGGCACGAGTTCAGAGTAGAGATGAGTGAATCAGTGGCATCGTTAACCTTCAGAGAGCAGAATGTGCTGAGTGGAGGTAAAGCAGAGGCAACAGTAGAGGAGAAGTGGGTTGGTGATAGGTTACGGAGGTTACGGCGGAACGTAACCATAGATGGAGGAGCAGAGTATTGCTCTGATAGAGTGACATTAAACTGGATAAAAAAGTGATCTGATAGGTGGAGAGGTGTTACCACCAGTGCATCTGCAGCACAGTTTCGGGTGAGAATCAGGTCAAGGTTTTTGCCAGCTTTGTGAGTAGGAGGGCTCTGGACCAGTTGGAGGTCAAATGAATGTATTAATGACATAAAGTAATCAGAGTCTGCACTGTCTAAGTGGATGTTCATGTCGCCTAGGACAAGCAACGGACAGTCATGATCAGGAATGGATGACAACAGGGTATCTAGCTCTGGTGGACGGTAAATGACAACAATGTAGGCCTTAACAGGGGCCGTTACTGCAATGGCATGGTATTCGAAAGTGTTGTAATTAGTAGACTGCGACAGCGGAGTGAATTGCCATTTGTTGGAAATTAGCAGACTAGTCCCTCCTCCTCGGCCAGAAGGGCGGGGGGTGTGGGAGAGGGTGTAATTAGTGGAGAGAGCAGCTGGGGTGGCTGTGTTCTCTGGTTTGATCCATGCAGATTGGCAGTTCCATAAGCCCATGGAAAATGAGGCAACAGTGTGTGAGGACTGTTTTAGAGGCCAGAGGTTACCTGGATTTCTGCGTCTTTTGACAGAGTATTTTCTGTGCGGACTGGAGACCACGATAGGTATGGAGTGGCACATATTGTACTATTAAGACTGTGGAGGGAATAGGACCAGTTCGCTTTGCTCGGTGAACTTGCACAGGTAAATTTGCTTGTCTTAGCCTCGTCCGTCTTGCACAGGTAAACTTGCTTGTCTTAGCCTTGTCCGTCTTCACCGAGGACGGCTGAACGCTACGGTTGACGCTTACGCTGACGCTTCAGGGACCACCCCTGTTTCTATAGTTTCATGGAATTGAACGTGGCTGTTCTCGCGTATAGGCTGATTGCGACCAGCGTAGACCGCCCTCAGTCGTTGCCGTGAATGGTTTTTCAATTGAGGTGCAAATTGCTCATACCTGAGTGTTCTGATCACCCGTAGATGACCGAAACTCGCAGCTCTTATTGTTCGCTTGGCCTCAGTTGTTTACAATGCACAGAGTTGAATTCTGAGTGATTCCAGAATTCAGAAGGATTCAGATTTAGACTGCCACAGAAATATTCAGAGATATTCAGACCGCCCCAGTAGTGTATGCTTACACTATGCTGAATACTCTGACCGCCACAATCGGTATCGTGTAATTTTTATACTTTTCTTAATACTCTGACTGCCCCAGTCAGTATAGTGTGATGCTTACACTTTCACTCACTCAGCGCACCAGAAGGACCTCGTTCATTTGAGTAGAAACATGCATACCACAACAAAAAAAGTCAATGTTTCAGTAACTTGTCATGTGTCCTTGAGCATCAATTACAGCTTGACAACGACGTCTCATACTGTTCACAAGTTGACTTATTGTCTGCTGAGGCATGGCATTCCACTCTTGAAGGGCTGCCCTCGGGTCATTGAGGTTCTGGGGTGCAGGGTGACGACCCTCTACACGACAACTCAGCTGATCCCATGGGTTTTCTATGGGATTCAGGTCTGGAGAAAGAACAGGCCGCTCCATTTGAGGTACCCCAGCCTCCAGCAGCCGTTTCCTGATGATGCAACCTCGATGAGCTGGGGCATTGTCATCCATGAGGATGAAATCAGGCCAGTGTTGCACAATGACTGGATTAATGATGTTATTCAGGTAGTATCGGCTTGTCACAGTACCATTCACAAGGTGTAGGGCAGTTCTGTATTGACTAGACACACCTGCCCAGACTGTAACACTACCACCTCCAAAGGCTCGTCTGGTGACAACAGTGGCTTATGCATAGTGTTCTCCTTGACGTCTCCAACAGCGTTCCCATCATTCCTGCTCAGTGTGAATCAACTTTCATCAGAGAATGGCACTGACGCTCACTGGTTCCTCATCCAGCGCAAATGCTCCCAGGCCCATGCAAGATGATGATGCCTGTGCCTGGTGGTGTGGTCAGGTACCCTTGCAGGTTGTCTAGCACGCAGACCATGCTGATGTAAGTGGTTTCGAATGGTCTGACGTGACACTTGGGTGCCTCTCACCTCCCTTAAACGTGCCTGGAGTTGAGTGGCATTCATCATCCGGTTCCGCAGGGCACTGTTCACAATGAAGCAGTCATCAGCATGGGATGTGGCCTTTCTGTGACTCTTCCAGTCTCTCTGCGTCTCTGTTGCAAACTGCTGATGACACTCTGCGACACTCTAAGCTCAGTGGCAACTTCCCTCTGAGAACATCCTGTTTGAAGCCCTGCAATGGCCAGGTACTGTTGATTGATTGTTAGGTGTTGTCTTGGTCTCATGATGTCAAAATGTGAACAGCATGATGAAGAGGACTGTTTAAATACAAAATGTCATTGAACCAGGACATTTAGTGGTTGATTCATGGATCAGACACGGTTTTTGCGTATATATGTACATATATACAGAAGTTAGACTCTACAACAACAATGGAGAGGTCTTACCTCCCACTTTATGGGATGCCCTGAAGGCTGTCCTGAGAGGGAAAATTATAGCAATAACTTCATATAAGAAAAAAGTAAGGAATAATACATTACAGGAATTACAAAACAAGCCAAAGGAATGTTAAAACAAACACACAAATTAAGCATGGTACAGGAAATTAAGAGAATAAGGAATTAAATTAATAGTTTAGCTACACAGGAAATTGAGAAAAATGTAATGTTCCTCAAACAGAGACATTATGAAAGTGGAATTAAATCTCTGAAAACGCTTGCATTGAAGCTCGCAAAAAAACTGCAGAGAACACAATCCATAGAATTAGGGATCTAAGTCAAAAGAAGTAAAAAAAAAAAAAAAAAGCTTAGTGAAATCCAGGAAGCTTCAGAAGTTTTTTTGTTTTTTTAACTCTAAATTCATCAGTTCCTGGTGGGAGTGTAACCCAAATTGACACCCATTTAAATTCCCTAAAGTTATCAACCTTAAATGAAGAACGAAATAGAAAGATGACTACTGACATAACTGAAGGTGGATTTAGTAGGCTCAAATTGAATAAATCACCAGGATCAGATGGTTATACAGCAGAATGGTATAAAGAATTTAAAGATGAGTTAATTCCCGTTGTATTAACTTTCTTTACAGAAAGCACAGATGCCTCCCAGCTGGAGAAAAGCGATAATCTCAACCACACCAAAAGAAATCAAGGATTAAATGGAATGTGGATCCTTTAGACCGCTATCTGTTCTCAGTGTTGACTATAGACTGTTTACTGCCATCATGGCCAAACAATTAGAAGAGTTCCTACCCACAGTGATACATAATGATCAGACACAAGATCAACATAGGCAAGTGCAATTATTTGCCTATCCATAAAAAAATTAAGGAAGATATAGTGAGATGGAACCTAATTCCTTTCTTTAGCCTCAGCTCAAGGATTGAATCTATTAAAATGAATATATTATCCAGATTGTTATATCTATTCCAGACTCTATGCCAATCAAGGTTAACCAATAACCAAGTTAATGAATAGGAGAAAATGTCATCAAAATATATATGGCAAGGTGATAGACCTGGAGTCCACCTCGAAACATTGCAAAGAGAAGGGGGGTGGGGCTTGCCTTATCTTAGATATTATTATTTTGCAGCACAGATGAGAGTGATGATATGCTGGTGCAATTCATCAAACACTGCTCAATGGAAAAAATATTGAGGAGAGGATACCCCCCCCCCAATAGAAAAGCAAGACTTGTATTGATATCCGCAAATGTGACTCTATGTTAATATGAAAGTGATAAATGTAACCAAGTTCACGTCTGGTAGAACTGTTTGGAAAAAGCATACAATTCAGATATTGGTAGTAGAATGATCTCATGTATATATCATACATTAAGACAAAATGGGAGAATGAAGAGGGGATACATATGTTGGAGGAAGAATGGACAACAACATGGAAGTACCAATGGAAGTGCACTAGCTCACAGAAATGGAGGGAGTTTGGTTGGAAGAACTTGATCAGGTATCATTATTATTATTATATTATTACAGCCTCTCAGGAATCCCAGTATGGTAATAGTCTTCCTGTCTGCTGGAGAAACTGTGGAAATCAAATTCCAATTATTACCACGTTTACTGGGACTGCCCTGTCATCAGAGACTACTGGAGAGAGATACATGAGACCCTGCAAGACATTTTTAAATGTGTAATCCCTCTGGACATTAAGACTATATACTTTGGACAAATATCTCAAGACTGGTCAAAAAGAGACAGATATTTAATGGATATCCTGCTGGTGGCTGGTAAAAAGAATCTCACCAGGAAATGGTTATCACAGGAGAGCCCAACTTTAAATGCATGAGTGGAAACTACAATGGACACTTATAAAAATTTATAGCATACTGGTAAAAATGAATGAACTATGTAACACCACAAAGACCTGATTTAATTTTCACAAATCACTAATTCTGTTGAAAAGAAAAGATCACTTCCTATTTGTTCATGGTTCTTTTTCATTGTTCTTTCTTTTCTATATGTATATAAGCATTTTGAAATCAGTGACAAACATAAATATATCATATACATTCAGTTTAAAATCTGAAACATATTGCATGGGAATATCTGACTGATGCTGAATGTCAATGTAACCCACTCTTGGGGTGCAATACTCTAGATTCGGGAGGAGCTGAGTGCAGGGTGGAATGACCATAAACACACAACAACTAAGTGTAGTTAACTGCAACTTTAGTTGGCTTTAAATTTCAAACAACAACACAATTACACAATTATTGAAAGTAACAAACTGGGCCCTTTTTTTTTAAATAAAATAAAATAAATTGTCCTTTTTGTGAGATCAGCTCTCAGTCAATGCCTGATCAGAGGCAATATCAAAGTCTTCTCAGAGTCAAGTGATGGTCTAAATCAGATGAAAGTCTGATTTATCAGAGTCTTTAAAGTCAGAGTGCACTCTATGCCTTGTGTGAATTGAGCTGTACCAGTCTCAGGGACTGACACAGTCCTACCGCCCAGAAGAAGATAACTCTGTTGACCCAGTGGAAAATGTTGATCTGGGTGTCTGGTGTCGTTGGTGGCTCGCCATCCACTGAACTGGACTGCTCCTCTGTGGTTCTTCACCCACACAAAAAACCCGACCTGCATTTACAACACAGGCACACTAGTCATCATTCTACCCCTCCTGGTACTGAAGGTGACGCCTCAGGTAATCTCTGTTAAGTTGTTCAACATTATTACTTTTAAATCACATCATCAAAATAGTTCAGTGTAATTACTCAACATTATGATGAATTTGCTATTTTCTATGTCAATTTCTAAATTAAATCTTGCATAATATCAGAATGATTTTGTTCCAATAGAATATATGCTCAACATCAACAAAATACAGTGATATCAACATGGAAATATGAATGAACGGCTTCAGTTCAACCCACATACAAATATCAACATAAAGCTATGAATAAACTGCTTCAGCTTAAACAGTATACAAATAAAAAATAACCACATTTCACAGTAACACTGAGAAACCTTACTTTTCCAGTAAAATATGTATTTCCTTTTCAAAACAGAATCAGTTTCACCAATCAAGTAAATCACGTTTTTAACAAAAACTCTTGATAATAAACATAAAATGAATCTTACAGCATACTACTTTTTAATTCAACATCACTGCTTGACAGCATATCAATATCCCCAGCTACATGGAAAACAGAAACTAGGATCTCTTTTCCTTCTTTTTTCCTTGTTTGATAAAATGATGGATTTTATACAGGACTTAAATATTAAGCATGAATTATGTCTCTTTTTAACATTTATTCATTCACTGATCACAACGTGATGACAGCTGACTCCTCATGTGAATCATTTCAGTGCTAAGATATAGCAGACGAGCACAGCGGCTCCAGAGAGGCTCCCGCAGTGCAACCGCTGCAACTGTTCTGACAGTGACCGACTTCTGTTTCACTTCTGACTTCATTCTCACTCGTTTCCAAACCTCAACCTGGGAGCACGGAGCGACGTCCAGCTCGACGTGGCAACTTGAAGGCTTGGAGAAAGTCGACAGCTCGGAGGTACTCGGAGTGACTCGTCTCCCTCGTCTCATCACAGCCCCTCCCCTCTCTCATTCACACACGCACAAATTCAAACATTTATAACTTTATTAATTCCTTTTTTTTTTTTTTTTGATTTGTCTTAACCCATTTTTCAAGTGGGTTACATCAATAAAAAAGAAAATTACAAGAAAAAGAAAAGAAATATGAAAAATATAAGAAACATGGTCAACAGAGAGGAGATGAAGAATGAGACAAATCACAGATGCACAAAACAAACACAAGGTCCACACAGTGCTGCAGACAGAGGAAGAGATGGAGCAGGTGGAGGTGGTGTTGGTGTTAACACTGAGCTGCTGCCAAAGAAAACTCCAGCTTCAGTCTGTTGTGATTTTACATCACGGATCAGTTTAAACTCCAGTGTGATGAAGTGTTGGTGAGTAGAAGCTCAGATGTGGGCCAGAGACTAAGTCTGAACCTCTTCTCCAACTATTCATTTTCAGCACTAATGCAAATCTATTGGATCCCAAACTGTAAAAAAAAATCCACTGGAAATGGACAGAGTTCAGTACAATAGAGATTATTCTAGAAACAAGAGATAAACCCGAGCTGGCCCCGGGGCCGAACTAACAACACAGAGCCCAAACCTCTTCTTTATATCAGCCTCTGGGTGGAAGAACCACCTGTTTTTCTAAGAACAACCACTGTTTGACATGGAGAGCTGTGTCTCAGAGAGCCACCTGGAGGCTGGTCATCAGTTCATCTTTACCAAGGCGCCTCCATAGAGAGCCCTCATCAGATGCTGCTAGATGACGTGTGGATTTCCCAGTTCTGGTGAGAGCTGGAGAGAGAAAACCTCTCCCTCCCTTCTCACACCCTTATCTTCTGGGGTCCTCAGACTCTATTTCTTTAAACTTTACTCAGACCCTGGTGCACGTTATCACAAACTCCTCAGACCCAGTTACATGCTGTCACTAACTTCTAATCATATAATTCTATCATGAACATAGTTGATGTAATAAGTGCGTAATTCGTCATTTGATATATTTTGTAGTAAAGATTACATCTTAATCATATTTGGTCACATCGTACATTGCAGGATGTATTTTTGATGATGCTTGACCACATTTTATGAAACTTTGCAGAACCTCTTTAGTGAAAATGACCACAACAGAAGACAAACCTCAGTCAGCACATCTTGTTTCATTAGTAACAGTCTGATGGCTTCATGTGGCTGTAGTGATACATGAGCCTGGACTTCATGCAGGTTCATTTCCACCACTACGTCCTGACCTGTGGAGTCTGCTCAGTGGGAGGCCTCAGTAAATTCAGAACAAAACATCATCATCATCCTGATCATCATCATCATCATCATCCTCTGTTAACACAGCTCATATATTATCTGTGATTAAAGGTCAACACAACGAGGAGTGAGACGCACACTGCAGACACACAAACAGTGACTGATAGATGCAGCACAAACACCTGAGAACATCTGGACCTGAGAGTCTCCAAACAACTACAACAACATGTTTGATCAATATGTGGTAGAACACTGATCAATACTAAACAAAACTGATCAATAGTGAGTCTGCAGACTGTGACAGAGTCAGTGGGACTCAGAGCGTCCTCCTGTCTTCTTCCATCATCCATCAGCTCCTTCACTTCTGTTTCCTCTCTGGTCCAAAGTCAGATTGTATCAAAGATCAAAGATCAACAGACCAATCAAACTGATTGATCAGCCATCAGCGGAGTTGGATCAGTGGAGCGGCTTCTGTTTCTGTCTGACGTCTCTGTGCAGGGGAGACAGAAGACAGTGAGACAGACAACAACCAGAAACAAACAAACAACCAGAGACAAATAAACAACACTGACCTTTGACCTTAAGAGTCACTGTTGTCTCTCTCAGTACGTTTCTGTCCTTGTAGACTCTGCAGGTGTACTCTCCTCTGTCTCTGACTGTTGGGTACTTCAGGGTCAGACTGAGGTCTCCAGTTCTCAGCAGGTCTTCCTTCATCTCTGTTCGGTCTCTGTAAACCTGGTCCTGTTCGTTGGGTCTGTCAGAACTGTTCTGATACACATGGACCTTCATGGAACTCTTTGTCCACTCCACTCTGACATCTTCAGATAGGTGAGGTGTGGTCTTGAAGGGCAGATGAACAGACTCCTCCCCCTCCTCCACCTTCACCTGTCGGCCTGAGAGGACAACAAACCACATGATCAGCTGTTCAGAGAGAAGCAGCAGGTTTTAATCATTCAGTTTGGCATTTCACTTGTTTCTCTCTTTGTTTAACACGACTGTTTTTACATCCAGAGACTGTTGATGTGAAGTGCAGCATTATCAATGACCATAATTAGCAAATCATTTGAACACATTTCCTCCATCCACTACTGACTTATTCAATGCTTGTTGCTTCCAATGATAATTTAAGATTCCTTTTAATACAGTTTCTCCTGATCAAAAAAAAGAAAGCTGAGAGAGGACAAAGGAAAAGAACACATGTTCACTTGTATATTTTAAACATAGGGTTTTAATTAACAGTTATGTTGTCAGGAAAGAGAGACGATTAATTCAGAAAACCAAAATAACCACAGTTTTCTACATGTAACCCACTCTTGGGGCACAATGCTCTGATTCAGGAGGAGCTGAGTGCAGGGTGGAGTGACCATAAACACACAACAACTAACTGTAGTTAACTGCACTTTAGTTGGCTTTAAATTTCAAACAACAACACAATTACACAATTATTGAAAATAAACACTGGGCCCTTTTTTCCTTTTGAAATAAAATAAAATAAATTGTCCTTGTTGTGAGATCAGCTCTCAGTCAATGCGGATCAGAGGCAATTCAAAGTTTCTCAGAGTCAAGTGATGGTCTAAATCAGAAGAAAGTCTGGTTTATCAGAGTCTTTAAAGTCAGAGTGCACTCTATGTCTTGTGTGGATTGAGCTGTACAGTCTCAGGGACTGACAGAAAAAGATAACTCCGGTGATCCAGTGGAGAGGGGTGATCTGGGTGTCTGGTGTCGTTGGTGGCTCGCCATCCACTGACCGCTGGACTTCTCCTCTTTCTCCACAGTAACACTGAGAACCCTTACTTTTCCAGTAACGTAGATTTCCTTTTCAAACAGAATCTGTTTCACCAACCAAGTAAATCAAGTTTTTAACAAAAACTCTTGATAATAAACATAAAATGAATCTTACAGCATACTGCTTTTTAATTCAACATCACTGCTTGACAGCAGATCAATATCCCCAGCTCCATGGAAACAGAAACTATGATCTCTTTTCAACATTTCCGATTTTTTCCTTGTTTGATAAAATGATGGATTTTATACAGAACTTAAATATTAAGCATGAAATATGTCTCTTTTTAACATTTATTTATTCACTGATCACAACGTGAATAACTGACTCCTCTTGTGAATCATTCAATGCTAAGATGTAGCAGACTAGCATAGCAGCACAGAGAGGCTGCTTACCAGACCTCGTGGTCCGTGGCTCCCGCCGTGCAACCGCTTCAACTGTGTTCTGATAGCGACAGACTTCTGATCACTTATGACTTAATTCTCACTCGTTTTCAAACCTCAAAGTGGGGACTCTCATTCACACACGCACACAAATTCAACATTTAAACTTTATTAATTCCCCTTTTTTTTTGAGATTGGTCTTAACCCATTTTTCAGGTGGGTTACAGTTCCACCAAAACAATGTCTTTGTGAAACTTTAATCCTGCAGCTCAACAATCAAAGCCAAAGAACAGTTTGCAGTTTATCAGACGTGACATTTCCATGATTATAAGCAACACGGTATAGACGGGCTGGGTATTTGTTTAGTTACTTAGACACCTGCACAGGCTCTTCTTTACTAAGGTTGTGTGTAAGCTGTGGGTTAGGGGGTGGGGGGAGTCAGGCAGCAGGAGTGAGCTGGTGGTGTTGACTTGAGACAGCCAGGCTAACACTGGCTGCAGCCTTTATCGACACGTTGCAGCTGGTAACGTTACCGATGTCGCTGTGGTCTGACTTGGATCTCCACAACCAGTTTTCAATATCCATGTAACGATTTGTGGACACTTAGCAAACACTACTGCATTTTCTGTTAACTACAGAAGTGTTGCCTGGGTTTTCCAAACTGACCGTACAGCTTGTGATGAATCTCACAGGACAGGTTGTGGAATCAGTGTGCTTTCAGGGTCATTGAAACGGTTTATTCTTAGTACAAAGTAACATAAAACACATGGAAAGGACAAAATCAAATATGTCTTTTATCCTTCATTGTTAATGTTCTCGGAAATCAACATTTGATAAAAATTGTATGAACAAAGTTAAGTAACTTAAGTAACTAACAAAGAAACAGCCTTCTAATTACAAATTCTGGCAAAACCTCCATCAATGTGCTCTTGTACAATTACAATCTGTGTATGTTGCTATTGTCAGAATTTACACCAGATATAATTCATAGCATAAGACCATCAACAAACTTAGACCAAGAGATTCATAAATACTTTTATTGCACTTTTAAAAACCATCAATTTCAAAAATGTCATGAACCATCAGCAACACTCGTAGGTACTGGTTGGAAAAGAGGAGATGGCTCCTCCACTTCAGACCCCCCCAGCCGAACCAGTGGATGGAGACACCATCATCACCAAGGTTGTTCCCCGTGGTCTCTGTAGCTCTCTGGGCTCCACGCCAGATGGAGCTGTCCCCAATGATCCAGACCTTGGCTTCTAAGAAAGAGTCAAAAATAAGAAGCACTCTATAAACGAACTCCACAGTTATCTGAAAATACATCACTCCCTCAGCTTAGTTATAAAAACAGTCTGCTGACCGTTTTACATAAATAATAGAATAGAAAGAAGTCACTCACACAGTAATGTTGTTGCCTGTTTCCAATAATGAAACTGACAGTGACAGAAACAATGAGCCACACTCGAGCACAGACTGGAGACCCAGCAGTTCACTGTAATCACGTTATCCCACTGTCACTGTTAACACTCATGAAGCTCAGTATCATTACCTTTGATTTGCAGAACCAATTTTAAAACACAATATTATGATGTTTTACCATTTATATAAAGTCTATGGTTTACACTACAGTTAGCTTACATCCATGCTTACACTGTGTGTAACTAACACACAGTAACTCAGCTGCAATAACTTTACATAACCCTCCTGTTGTGAATATTTTCAAATGTGGACATGCAGGCAGTTTGCTATTAAAAGTTCTTTAATACTTCGTACTGAAGTTTAGCTTGAGTTATGGAAAATGACTGAATGCAGATCACACAGAGCAGCATGGAGCCTCGTGCAGTGCGTCAGGTAGCTGGTGGAGGTGGTGTGCATAGTGACCTCGGGTCTTAGGTCAGCTCCACCCTCGCCTCCAAATATGGTGTCTTCTGGTTTCAAATAATAAAATGGCGACAGCAAATGCAAACTTAAGGTTCAAAACAGCAGTTCACCAACCAATGGGTGAGATCACAGTGGGTTTATCAGGCACAAAGATGGACTCACTGAGCAGACTGAGACAAAGTCCAAACTCTAGGTCCTTTATTCAGGCAAAAGGTCCAGTACACAGTAAAGCAGTCAGCACAGGCAGAGGACAGAATCAGCAGGCAAGAAACACACGAGAAAACTACAAAAACTGGTCAGAAACACTGAGGAGCGTCAGAAAAGTCACACTGGGGTAGAGACAGTCTGCAAATGACAAGGAAGAGACGTGGACTTAAATACAGACAGACAGGGAAGAGAACGAGACACAGGGGAAAACCATTAGGGCGGGGGGAAGTCATCAACATGGGGGAGGTAAAGACACCAGGAATAGGGCAAGACAGGAATGAGACAGACCTGTCAAAATAAAACAGGAAACAGATGACAAACCAAACCCTGACACAACTTTATAACACATGGACAATAAATCCTCCTTTAACCCAGAAACAAACAGAATTTAATTGTTGAATGAGATAACATGAAAGAAAACACATGTAGAGAAAACTGATCCATTAAAACAATAATTAAATACAAATGAAGAACTGAGCAAGAGTTAATTAGATGATGATGATATTGTTAACTAAGAGATCTGGGGACAAATTTGAAAGAGAATCAATCTATATTTATGGATTTGGAGCTTAGACAAGGATTTCCATAAGGATTTGGATCATGTCACAAACATAAAACACATGCTCTGTTGTTTCCATGTGGGTCAGCCGGGGTTATGGTGTGTCCAATACATCCACAGCACTAAATCAATTAACTAATAATAATGTTACTCCTGTTTTCTGCCTTTCTTTTCGCCATTTTTGGGAGGGGTAGCACAGTGCCAGTAGTAGCATGAGGTCGCTATGACTACTGTCAACAGAGGAGAGGGTGTTTATGGGTCTTGTCCTGATTGACGCGCCAAGACACCAGCAGAGCATTCTGGGATTTGTAGTTATCGTGTCGCAAGGCGTTTGCCCCAGAGCATGGCAGTAGTATTAGCGATACATGCGCTGTATAATACCGGCAGGCCAGCTCTAGTAGCCATTTGGTATTGTCTATAATTTACCATCCTTGAGACACACAAAGAAATAACTTCAATATAAAACAGGAAATGAACCAAAAAGTCCAAACAGAGAATCAAAAATAAAGTCCAAAGTCCAAACATAAGATGCCCATAAGGGCAAACCCTGACACAACTGTTCCTTACATCTTTTACAATGTACTGTATGCTCTGACCTTTCAAACAAACTAACAGCATTTTACTTTGAACTGAATCAGCTCAATAGTCCTAAGATTCTGAGAGAAACACAAAACACATGTGCGTAATGATACTGTGTGAAAAGACAAGAAAATAACAGTCTTAAAAAAGGTAAAAGTCAACTTTTTTTCATTTTTATCCTGCATTAATTGTAGCTTTCATCTTCAAAGAAGAGGAATAAGTTTACAAGGAAACATTCAGAAGACTTAAAAAAAGAAACTGATTTAATACATACATGTGAAAATGTGTGTGAGTAAAAGAGACAGACATGTACTGATTGACTTATCTGTCCGACAGTGAGAAAGTTTCTCTCTCTGCTACACTGAACACAGAGACACTGAGGAACCAGACCACCAGACTGCAAACCCAGGATAAAGAGTTTCTGTGAAGGTGGTGTTGAAGGTGTGGAGGTGGATCAGTGAGTCAGAGGAGACTCTGTAGAAGGACAGAGAGCCAGCAGGACAGTCCACATACACTGCTACTCTGTTAGAGTCAGAGGAGGAGGAGGAGGAGATGGGTCTTTGTGTGTCATTGTGCCAGACATAGTAACCATCATCAGAGCCTCTCAGACTCCAGGACTGATCGTTCAACCCAAACACACAGTCAGAACTGTTTCCTTTCCTGCTGATTCCTCTGTAACTCACGGATATATGAACCATTCCTCTCCACTCGACCTCCCAGTAACAGCGACCAGTCAGACCATTTCTACACAGCAGCTGAGGCCAGTACTCAAATCTGTCTGGATGATCAGGATACGACTGATCCTCCTTCACATGTGTCACCTTCCTGTTGTCGTCAGACAGTTTGACGTTTGTGTTCACTGTGTTTGTGTTAAGTGTGAGTTCACAGGAATCTGATGGAGAGAACAAGATGCAGCTGCAATTACTTATTATCTGAGGCCTTTACTATGAAGCAAGTTTAACATACCAACCCTTTTGTCATCTGGCTCAACTGAACCAGACATTGTCCGTCCTGGATAACCTATGCTAAAAGGCTGGTTATCAGTTTTCTCTGGGTTTATCAATCCGGCTATGAGCATGTTCATATGAAAGAGTCAGAGTTTTTAATTATGAGTAACATTGTCAGAACTATGAATAAAGTACTATTAACTACTAAAAAATTAAATTTGGTTATAATGACATCCAAGAGTCATGTTCAACAATGTGAAATGTAAACAATATAATCACATGACTCGAATAAAAAAGAAATGGAAGAAATAATTTCAGTGATTAAGTTAACATGAATTATCATAAATTTCTCACTGGATATTTTTCTCTTCTGTCTGATGATGAACAAACTTTTGTGAACATGTAATGAAGATGAAACAGTTAAAGTGAGGTCAGACTATTTGTGGGGAGAAATTGATGTGTGATGACGTCAGTGGGATGAAATGTTAATTTCTAATCATAAAATATTGTTCAGTGTGAGGATCAGTGTTCTAATCAAAGACATCTGAGGTTTAGTTGTTTTTTTTTCCAGTTCTGCTCACAGAGTCTCCTCATGTTATTTTGAGCTGCAGTAGTGAAGAGGAGAGTCACAGCTTCATCACTGTCAGGCTCCTGTCCATGTTCAGTTCAGATGAAGCTCTAATAGTTCTGATGTAGTTATGTGGTGATAAACTCTCCTCTGTTAAAAGCTCTCTTTTAAGACCAGAGTGGACACATGGAAAGACTCCAACAGCAGAACAATTCCACTGATTCATATAAATATCTACTGCTTGTTATTATTATCACCTAATTGTAAACTATTTTGTTCTGGTCAGGCTCCTGTAGAAATGATAACTCCATTTTTCTAGGTGTCTGATTGGTCAGCAGTTGGACTGTTAACAGGTTTTAATCTGATCCTCTGAAGTAACCTGCCCTGGAGCAGGTTAGGAGTTCAAGATAAGTTACCATGGTGATTTACCCCATTAGTGAACCACTGTTATAGGATTGAAAACCTAGAGTTAACCCCAAATCCTGCTTTGTACTTAATCATGAGTCATGAGACAGTTTGAAGATGGTTGAATGTACTGCTTTGTTTTCATGAATCAAATTAAAACACACTTACACTTCCTCAGACCTGGTTTCAACCACTGAACTCCACCAGGCTCCACCCTGAAAGGAGGAGGGGGTCAGATCAGCACATTTTCTTTTAACATGGAAACATGGTCATTATATGGCTCTCATACACAGATTCATATACACTGAAAAAGGAACAGTCCAACATTTTAGCAAACACACTTAAATGAGCATCTCAAAAGCCCTGTCTGCAGTTGTCACATTTACACAAAGTTTTAACTAGAATCAAGATTTATTATTAGTCACATACATATTTAGAAATCTGGTTGCTCCTTAACTGTGCAACAGAAACTAATTGTTGTGGTTTACTAATAAGTTATTCTTTATCTTTGTCCTAATCTAGACTATAGATATCCTGAAATTATCTCTGTATAGACACTGATCTGATATGATCTTGGGCAAGGGGGTAGGAAATGATGTTTTTTTTTTAATTGACAGCTACTTCAACATACAAAGATCTGCCCAAACAGCATAAATCATTACCAACAAGCAATTATTACTTTTGTTCCTGGGGGTGTCATGATGCACATTTCTTTTTCATGTTCAACCAGTGTTTATATTTTGAGCAAAGAAAAAATGCTTCCTGCATGTGTGATTACTCACATAACACTCATATCCACGAACCACCTGAACATTAGACTTTGTCTGTGGCTGCAGCAGGCCTCCATACCTGAGAGAGTCCAGTCTCCAGTCTGGATCCTCCAGTCCAGCAGACAGCTGCTTCACTCCTGAGTCTCCTGGATGATTGTAGCTCAGATCCAGCTCTCTCAGATGGGAGGGGTTGGAGCTCAGAGCTGAGGCCAGAGAAGCACAGCCTTCTCTGTGATCAGACAACCTGACAGACTGCAAACACAAAAAAACAATAAACATGGCAGATAAATATTATATTTATATTGATATTTATCTAAATATACATTCTACAGTATGGAGGTAGCTCTGTGAGGCTGTTTTAAACAAACATGAACATGCTAACATATGCAAAATGACAATGCTAAAATGTTGATGTTCAGCAGCTGTAAATTTTATAAATATCATTTTCATTATCTTAGTTTAGCCTGTTAGCATGTTATGAGCAATTAGCACTGGTAGTGTGCTAGGGTCATTCATTCAAGGCTTCAAATGTTATTTGAGGGTAGAAAAAGGGCCGTAGAATCTCTGTGTGTATTTGTGTTTAGCCAGAGAGACAGAGAGTAGGGTAACTTTCAGTAAAGGAGCCAATTGGTGTCATGCATTAGGTAGATCTTGGTATTCATTGGTCACAGCACTGAGTCAAAGTAGTGCAGCAGCCATGGGCAGCAAAATGGCGTTTCTAGAAAGCAAGTTAAGAAAAATTTCTTACTACCTGGATCTGCCACAGTTCCATAATGAACCAAGGATTCTCATCATATAGGCCTAATATAGAAGATGTCTAATGTGTTGTTACTTCAGAGCCACATAATAAGGAGGAAAAAAAATCATCAGTTTTTTGCTGACAACACGGAAAAGATTTACTCACAAGATTAAAAAAAAAAAAAAACACACGCTGGATTTTAGGCCTGAGTGGCCTGAGCGGATATAATACAATTCATTAATCTGCTATGGGGACCCCATAGATGGTTAACGATCTGGTGCCTCAGGAAGGGCAAGCAAGGCTTAGCTCAGGCTGTTTTTACTTGGTATGGGATATCATCGGCACTTTGGAGAACCGGTGAAGCTAACCAACATGTCTTCTAGTCAGGAGGTAGAGTCTGAAGATTCAGGAAAAGCCTTGCCCATATCCTTGCGAAGGTTAGTGACAAGAGAGTGACAGCAAGGTGCCCCTTTCCTGTCACTCTCTCTGTCTATCAATAAAGGCAAAAAATGCCAAAAAATACCAAAAAAAAAACCAGCTAACATTGGGCTTTTTTCAGCAATGGAAAAGGGTTCAATCAGCATTCACACCTGAGTCAAATGACTCAGCCGTAGAAACGGGTATTTATTGGCTCCAGCTCCGTTAGGCTCCGATCAGGTGATGTGAACACAAAACCCAGACTAACCCGCAAATTTTCGCTTCTTTTTCTGATGTAATGTCTTTCAAGGTCAGTCACTGTACACACACTCACNTTCAGTTAATGGAGATATTAATTCCATTAGAGCTAAGCTGATCAAATAATATGAAACAAGTCAAACAAGTAACATAATTTTTGTGTGTTCACACTGGGAGTCATGAGGAGGGTTAACACTTCAGTGTGTGACCTTTAGTCTCAACCTCAGACTCAACCTTTAGATTGAGACTCAGTCCACAGTCAGAACACACACACACCCGAAACCACACACACACATAGAAATCAGAGAAAAAAAGAGGAGCAGATCTCCATTCACAATCCTTATGTTTTTAAGTTTTCCTTAGTATTACAGTGATCTAGTGATAGTCGTCTGTATATTCACTGACCAACAGTGGCTGCTGTTAATGGAGACAGTTTGACTCATTATAAACAAGGTGTGTGGGAAGTATTACAACACAGCTAATGTGATCCACTTTTTCCATGGTCCTTATTCTCCGATAGTTTAATTTTTTTACTTCATTTCCCAAACAGACCTATAAGTGTGTGTTAGTATGTTTCTATCGTTCATATCAGAGAAACATTTTAGACACCTACATATTCAAATCACTGAGCCACAGACTGAGATCCAATCTGAATGGACCTTTGTTGTTGATACTGTACTAATGACTGCTGTTACCATTATCATTAGCACTATGTCAGCACTGATACCAACAGAGGTGTCCTCATGACAAAGTGATTCTTGTGGATGTGAGTGAAGAGACTCACAAAGACACTATCAGATTTCACCTTAATAGTGAGATTGTATCTGTTTCATTTAGAGGTGTGACGATCGGTTGTGAATCAGGTCTTGCTGGATTCCATGGTGGGGTGGAGGGAAATGAAAGACCAGATTCTCATGCAAAGTCATTATTAAAGAAACAGAGAAATATAATGATAATGTGTCCCTTGGGAGAGTTGAATTCAGATGTAAAATCAAAGAGGGCATGAACAAGGGAATGACAGAAAACACTGAAAGGAAACAAGGGGAAGAATTATTTTTAATCCTACGTACATCAATTAAAATCTGTTTTGCTCAGGAACTTGTCAGGATGTTGTGAAATGAATCAGAGGGTGGGGCTCTGATGGCTTTAACAGGTCTTTACACATAGTAGGAAAACATCCCAGTGGATTATGTGACTGTGGAAGTCTTCAAACAGTCCAGCATGTTTTACTAAAATGTAGAAAATACAACATTGGAGAAAACATTTGGAGTGGTTGTTGCTTGTGGGTTTTATCAACCTTTTTAGATGCCAACTTTTAACAGCAGTTTGACAAATGATCCAAGAATATGGACTGTGATCAAAGTGTTTAATTGTTTCTGCCGCAGAGAACAGTGACACACCCAGAACCATCAAACTGCCAACCAACACAGCCCTGTTCCAGCCCTTTCCTGGCCTGCTTCCATTACAGGTGCAGCTCTGGCTCAATACAGAACCTAGCATCACACATGTGTGTACGTCTGTTCTCTGCAGGCCGTCGAGTGGATGTGGAATCTTCTTTGTCAAGTCTCTTTGGATATTTGAATCAAAGTGTAAGTTGCTATGTTGTTTTCACTTTGTCCTTTAGTGATCTTCAGTCTGTGTTAATCATGCTGTGTAAAGTTTGTAAAGTTGTTAAGTTTATTTTTGATCAGCAAAATTTGCAGGAACTCTTGTACAATAATGATCAGACTTACATCAGGTTATGGATGCAAGGCAAGTTCAAGCCGACTTGGTTTCCAACCAGCACTGGTGAGTGTTTTTAATGGGTGTGTTCAAAAACACACAAGCATTAATTTATGTTGTGTGACATTACGCCTTAAAAAACAACCTTTTACTGTCACAAGGTACATTCTTGCACTTGTGAATCTATTTTATGAACCAATCAATGAGAAAACAGAGCCGTTCAAGAGAAGATGTTCACATAATTTCTTCTTGCCACTGTAAAGAGACCTCCTGAGGTGATGATAATTTGTAATTATATAATAACACATGTTGTAAACTATCCTATTAAAAGATGCCTGAGATCAGGTGTCAGGTCTCGGATGTTGATAAATTTAGTTTTGTGGTTTACCTAAGAAGGACAGTTTAACAGCACTGCCCCTGTGGGCATACCACCACATTCAATAAAAAGATACATATATTATGAAATGAATTGAGGCAGCTTAGTCTGAGCTGAACTGTCTGGTTGACGGCTATATACAGTAGTCTATGGTTGAGAGCCAAAAAAAAACGTAATTGGAATGGTTTTTGAATAATGTTTTGGGACAGAGGTAACAAAAATTGCTTGCTGTAAATAATAAATGTCACACTATTCTCAAATGTCAATTAAGTTAATCAATTCAATTGACAATTTATCACTCTGTTTTTCGGTTCACATACCTTTCATCACTTTCCATTATTAAGCCATAATATTTTCATCACTCCATGTTTTATCAGTTGATTTTTGTTACTTCCATCCTCTTACCAAAGTGGTTGCCTTCCAGAAATGAGCACCTCCGAGTTAGGCCAGCTATCATTATTACCTTAAAACTAGTAGCCTTGTGGTAACCAACAGTTAACAAATGGCAAAGCAATTTCCTGTAGATCATCCACAAATTATGTAAATATAGATGTCACAGGACAACTTAAAATTCAAATATGTGTTGTAATTTAACCTGACTGTAGTTCAGGGTCTAATTCTTAGATTCACACTTTAATTAACTGCCAGTCCACTAAGTTTTTCACCACATTTCATTTTTATAAGGCTAATATCTAATTAAAAAAAATCGAAACCTATCCAGATTTTTGAGGCTGTCCTGTAGCATGTTGCGGCTACACCACTGACTACATGGCCCAATCCTAATATCCACCCTCATTTCTGCTAGTCCATGAGGCCTTACGTCTGTTTTACTGTGTAAAGCATCGAGCGCAAATTTTGTCAGGCCATCACATTCGTTGAGCCCTTTATGCACCACATGAAGGAAATAATCCACAAGTATCAGAAAGCATTGGTGACATTAAACTTCCAGCATGGCTACAAGGAGGACCCAAGAAGCATAAAAAACAGTTGACAAACCACTTCAGAAAAAAGAGTAAGATAGAAGTAATAAGCAGTTAAAAAATAAGCATGACAGGAACAAACTCAAAGCGTTAATGTTACAAGAAAAAGGTACATATAATACAAAATAAAAAGCTAGTCGCATTGATGCTTAGACCAGATACTGCTGAGGCAGTTATCGTTTCCTGTGGACGATGATGATAGAATTCAGAAATCTGCTTTCATTCAGATCTGATCCAATAATAGCATTTATTTACAAACAGGAAGCGAAGGGCAAAATGAAAAAAATGGAAAATCAAAGTGCCAAATCCCAAAATTGATGCAACATGTTTTGGCATCTTAAAGGTAACGTCATATATCACAAACTGGTGTCCTCTTCCTCTTCACACCATTTTGAACCTTTGCAGCCCCCCACACTCAACCACTTACTAGGTGATGTTAATTAAATCTGGCCAAAACTGGCCCGCCAGCAATAATTTTTATATTTGATAACTGATTCTTTTTCATCTTAACAATGTCAAACTGACAGTCGTACATTTAGCTATGATGTCGAAATAGAGAATCTCCCCCCACCTGAAGATCCTTACTATACTTTTATCCAATGCTGAGAGAGAATACAGACACAGAACAGTTCTTCTTTGTCCTCAAGCATACGTGCCTGGTTTTTATGATAGATCTCTGTCATGGCAACAGGTACCCATAGAATCAGTTCCTCTTTAGCTATTTTTTTCTACAAAATAATAGCACATAGAAGTTCATTTCTCTCAGAATTATTGTAGTTAGTTGATTCACTTAATGTGAAAAAAGTGCTGATAAGACGTTACAAACATTTCTGTCACTTACTTGAGCTGACCCTCTGAATTAGTATGACATGAATGTGTGCTATAAAAAAATAAGATCCTTTATACTGTGTATTTCTTCAATTAGTCTTTAATTATGTTCTGGCCGCTGCATGTAATGGATTAGAAAACACAAATTGGCACAAAGGACCAAACTTATTTGCAAGACCCCTGTCCTAGGCCCTGGGAGGGATGATTGAGCTGCACGCTTCATTTTGCCATCTGCTGGACTGATGGGTAGAAGTACAGCAGTTTCTCCTTTCCTCAGCACTGCTGTCCTGCTAATATAACTAATATAATACCAGAGAAAAGAATCAATCAGTGGAGGAGCAGTTGATATATTTTACAGGAGAAAGTGAAGGAGGATGTACAAGTTTGATGTGCAAGGTGAATGATGTTGTTTCTTCTCAAATGAAGTAGAAAGTGTGTGTGAGCTGATGTGGATGTGAATCTAGCAGCATGGATCAGTGTGAGGACAGAGAGGTGGAGACCCTCCCTCTAAAAAAAACCACTTCCAAACCGTGGGGTGGGGGCATGAGAGCAGACCAGAGCTCAGAGGTGAGATGAGGTATCTCTAACTGTCCACCGAACTCTTCGTTCCATGTCAAGATGCTCAGCACTCACAGTCACTGCTTCTCATCTCTATTTCACATTAAAGACTGTTTGTCTGCAGTGTCGTTTGAAGCCCAGAGCAGCGCAGCAGGACACACCAAGAAGCTCTGCTGGACGCTGGACGCTGGATCCAGCTGTGTGTCCATGAAGAGAACCGGTCAGTGTTTGCTCCTGATAATTTCAGACAATCTGTTGATGGAAGGTAAGATTTAAAACAGTCGAGAAAACACTTCCACACTAAAAGTTAAGTTGTTGTGTTCTATTCAAAGACTTCAACATAATTTTTCATCAGTTTTATCCAACATTCCACATTTAAGTTGTGTGTTTGTTTCCAGGATCCAGCAAGCAGAGACCAGCAACTCTCACTGACCCAGCTGTCCTGTCTTTAAAGGCGACCTGTCGAAGGGATGTTATCATTAACTTAAAGGAGGACAGTCAACAGCTGATTAGATGTAAGCTGTGACTGTCTAGGAAGACTGATGGTTATTCTAGAAAAGAAAACAGTTTGTACAATGTGTTGTGCGTCAGTGTCTGAAATCAAAGTGTTTCTGTAAATGGTTTGTGAATGTCCTCACTGGAAGGTGGAGGTAAAACTCCAGCTGATCATGGAGAGGGAGTGCAGACATAGATGTGGGTTAAATATGGAGATAAACTTCTCCCATGTTTCAGATCTCGTGCTGGAAGGACATTCATAGTGTCCGGGTACCTAAGCTTGTTTGCAAATGAAAAATTGAACAGAAAAATAATCTGAGTGGAGAATGAACAAAATGAGCTGAAGAGAGAAGTTCAAACCCCGCCTACTTACTAACCTGCACACAGCCAACCATCACTGAGGGAGGTGGGTGTTTCAGACATCTGGTTATGAGACCATCTAGACAAACACCTCTGATGGGTGAACTGATCTTTAAATGCTCCTATTTGTTTCTTGAAAGTCATTTATTCAGTGAGCTTTTACTGGTTCATTGTAATTTTTCATACTGGGAGCTGCCCAGTACAACCAGTCCTGATGCCAAGCGACCACTCGAGCAGCTCCACACTGGAGCAGCTGGAAGGTTCTAGGTGCCTTGCGTCAAGGCACATAAGCAGAGTTCAGTGAGGGAGAGCGACTGCATATGGAGGACTTGGTGAGAGCGTTGGAACTAAACTAAACTGGTGAAGCCAAACACTGAGTGGAAGCTGAAAGCTGCAGACGAGTTGTTGATTCGTTAGTGGGATCCGCAGGACTAGTAAAACTTACCTCTTTACAGGGAGTGGTCTGTTCCACTTTCACATCCAAACATCACTTCATGGACCTTCAGACTTGTGTACTGTCTCGTGTGTGGACAGGACATAATGATGAGAACTCATTCTTCATGATTCCTCCACAGAGTGGACCAGGGGAGCTCAGGAGGTTCCAGTGGTCAGTTGCCCGAGCAGCATCAAACACAGCCCTGGACTCCATATTTATGGTCTGTGCATGTACAACAACTACTTTCACATCTGCTCACAATCATCTCCATGCTGCACTGGTTAGACACAGTGGATTGTTCAGTCTTCCAACATAGATCTGATGTTTGGGTCCGTGGTTTTAGTTTGATGCTGTCACTCATGCAGTTTCCTGTTCAACCGCTGCTGGAGGAGAACATGGTCGGAGTATTTGTGAAGAATCGAGCTAGTAAGAAGGATCCTGAAGGTTCTGAGTGCAGATTAACCCAGAATGCTTAGGACAGTCAGAGCGCAAGGATAGAGGAAGGTGTGGAAGCGTGAGGTGAAGAGCAGAGGAGCATCAGAGAGGCATTTGTGAAGATCACAGTGAACTTCCTGAGGAGTGCGGAGCTGGGCTGACAACGTTCTGCAGAGGCAGTATAGAAGATTTCAGCAACCAGTGGGGCTCTCTAGCTTCTGTTGATAAGGCTGAATAGCAGATGGGAAGAAACTATTTTTGTGGCGAGAGGTTTGGTCCTGAAGGACCGCAGACTCCTCCAGAGGTAGTGACTCAAAAGAGTTTGTGTCCAGGGTGGAGGAGTCAGCTACAACCTTCCTCTGCATGCCTCAAAGCCTTGAGGCGTACAAGTCTTGGAGGGAGGAAGATTGCAGCCAATCACGTTTTCCGCAGAGTGGATGACACGCTGTCAGTCTGTTATTGATCCCTCCCGTGGCAGCAAGCGTACCAGATGGTGTATAGAGGAGGTGAGGATGGACTCAATGATGGAGGTGTAGAAGTTCAACATCATATGTCCCTGGCAGGATTGAACTTCTTCAATTGCCTCAGGAAATACATCTCTGCTGAGCTTATCTTGATGAGGTAGAGCTGATAAGTTTAAGCTCTCCATTTGTAGATCCTGTGTAATGGTGGTTCCCAAGAAGCGGAAATACTCCCACGGTAGCCACGAGGGGAGTCCACAGGGTGATGTGGGGTGGGTGGGGCTGGGCTGTTCCTGAAGTCCACTATCAATTTCCACATGTCCTTCAGAGCGTTTAAGCTCTAGAGCTTGTTCTGCACATGCACCAGGTCAGCCAGAGGGTTCAGATTCTCCCATCTGTAAGGCCAAGACTCATCGCTCATCAGAGATGAGTCCAATGAGAGTGGTGTCGTCTGCAAACTTCAGGAGCTGGACAGACTGATGGCTGGAGGTGCAGGTGGTGTGTGTACAGGGAGAAGAGCAGAGGGAGAAAGAACGCGACCGCTTTGCGGGGATCCAGTGCTGATGGTCTGGGAGTCAGACAACATCGCTTTACTAGGCTTCAACTGTGCTGCCATCCCTGTCAGACAGGAAGTTGGTGATCCACCTGCAGGTGGAGATCAGGCATCGCTCAGATGGGAGAGCTTGTCCTGCAGCAGAGCAGGGATGATGGTGTTGAAGGCAGAGCT
This sequence comes from Trachinotus ovatus, assembly GCA_037074605.1. Classification (NCBI taxonomy): domain Eukaryota; kingdom Metazoa; phylum Chordata; class Actinopteri; order Carangiformes; family Carangidae; genus Trachinotus; species Trachinotus ovatus. The sequence goes on along the minus strand of CM073646.1, from coordinate 24,270,694 downwards.
GAAGTCCACAAACAGGATCCTGGCATAGTTCCCTGAGGAGTCCAGGTACTGGAGGATGAAGTGGAGAGCCATGGTGACGGCGTCATCTACACGACCTGTTGGCTCTGTAAGCGAACTGCAGGGGGTCCAAGAGTGGGTCAGTGATGGATTTGAGGTGGGACAGGACAAGGCGCTCACATGATTTCATGACCACAGAGGTAAGGGCAATGGGTCTGTAGTCATTTAGACCTGTGGGCCTTGGTTTTTGGGGACAGGGATGATGGTGGAGGATTTGAAGAAGGCTGGCACGTGGCAGGTCTCCAGTGAGGTAGTTAAGATGTCTGTGAACATGGAGACAGCTGATCAGCACAGTGCTTCAGGATGATTGAGAGAGATACAGAGTCCAGGACGCGGCTGCTTTGGCGGGGGTTCGCTTCTTAAAACCTGTTGACATCTCTCTACAGTGTAGAGAGAGACGATTCCTTTGGTAGGGGAGGAGGATAGGGGTTTAATGTGGCTCTGATGTGGAGGTTAAGCTTCAGTGCTTGTCCCACTGTCTTCAAAGCGCAGTAGAACTCATTCAGATCGATTGCCAGAGGTGTACTCACGCGGGAGTAGAAGGGCCTGCAGTTAATGATGAAAGTTTCCAGGTCAGGAGAACAGTGCTGCAGGATCACTGTCACGTCTCTTCACCAGCCACCTTTAGCATAAAAACAGATTTCTCCACCTTTCGTTTTGCCGGACAGCTCTGTGTCGAGATCCGCTCTGAAGAGCTGGAAGCCGGCCGGCTCAGCGCAGAGTCCGGAACCATCCACACAGCCACGTCTCCGTGAAGCACAGGACGGAAGATGAAAGAAACAGCTCTGTTCTTCTGCCACCAGCCAGCTGAAGGTCATCAGCTTGTTGGGCAGTGAACGCACCTTGGAGAGAAAGATACACTGGGAGCGGTGTGCGAAGTCTGTGGTGGACAGACATAATGTGAGCATAATTTTTCATAATTCCTCCACAGAGAAGACCAGGCAAGAGCTCAGAGGTTCCTAGTGGTCAGTCTGCCCAGCTAGCACTCAAACACACCTGGACTCCATATTATGGTCTGTACATGTACAACTATTCCTTTTACTACTGTGCTGTTCACAAAAATCTCCGTGCTGCATTTTAGACCAGTGGATTGTCAGTTTGTCCAACATGGGATCTGATGTTTTGGCTCCATGGTTTTTAGTTTGATGCGTCACTCAAATGTAGTTTTCTGTTCCAGCTGCTGGAGGAGAACATAGTCACTTTCATGAAGAACGAGCTGAAGAAGATCCAGAAGGTTCTGAGTGCAGATTACCCAAAAAGCTTAGACAGTCAGAGGGAGGATGATGTGTTGGATGGTGAGGATGAAGAGCAGAAGAGCAGCAGAGAGGCTTTTCTGAGATCACAGACACTAAACTTCCTAAGGAGAATGAAGCAGGAGGAGCTGGCTGACTCTCTGCAGAGCAGTAAGAGGATTTCTCTAAAGATGAGAAATAGGACATTTACTAACATAACAAACCATGATGGGAAATATGTTTACATATGCATTCTTTAGGGGAATGAAATTATGATCTATACTTATGTAAGAGGATTTCTCTAATTTAACATCGAACCCTCCCCCCACCCTCATGTCCAGGGAAATCTGAATATGTAGCTGCTAAGAATTTTCTATTTTCATCAATATTTTATTTTATGCAACTTGTTATTCTAGCATCATTCATGACACAGAGGTCAGTTACCTGCCTTTTTTCCTTCTGAAAACCTTGATTCTCTCACCCTGACTCCTTTGTCTCTCCTCCTTTTCCCAGCTCCTCCTTGCTGTTATCATTCCCCGCACTGTGGCTGGGTGAACCCTCCCTGATCTTGTGTAAATGTACTTTTTTAATAATGAAACATCTATTGATGCTTAGCTAGGGCATATATCGTCAGTGATGTATCCTATGGTTATCAGATTTTTCTGGTCTTTCGATCATCAGGCACCCCATTTAAGTGATCCAGCCAAGGTTGATCAGGCCGCAGCTTGTGCCCTAGCTGCACTCTCCCACAGATGGCTCCCTTAATCCAGAGCCATCTGGAGGCTTTCTTAGCAACCCTTGTGTTGTTGTAGCCTCCTCCATACAGTCTTTGCATGGCACAGATTGGTCCAGCATAAGTACTGTATGTTCTGTTCTGATACTGGAAAAATGTCAGGTCTGACAGAGTTGGCTACCCAAATCCAATGTCAGTTGCCTACTGTGCATTAATTATAAGCTCTGTTGCTGCATTTTATATTGCTCATGGTTTCTCTTCAGCACTGATGAAATTGACAGACTGCTCTGGGGGCTTTAACCTTCTGCAGCTGGTAATAGTACTGCAGTACCGCAGTCTCTGTAATAGTCTTGAGCACGTGGTCATGTCTTGGTCTCATCCCGTGATATGGGCCTTCTGCCAAAGCTTTTAGACAGCAGCTCAAAATGTGTTCAAGGGTGCAATGTGGCTCTGACCGCCAGAGGTCATTCCACAAGATCTTAAGGTCATCCTGGCCCTTCCCATCAGCCTGTCCAAGCCCTTCAGGATCCACCTGCCTCCAGGTACTGACTCAGTGGTCGGTTAGGTCATCCATGAAGGCCTGAATTGGTGATTGACAGATCCCGGACTTGGACCTGGGGCATCTGCACTCTGGTTCAGCTGATTTCATCAGCAGGCTCATCGCCAGGATTACAGAGATAACTCCTTTGTTATCTTGGCTGTGTGCTTAGGGTCCTGTCCTGTTGGAGGATGAACCTTTGCCCCAGTCAGGTCCAGAGCGCTCTGGAACGGGTTATCATCAAGGATGTCTCTGTACATTGCTGCATTCATCTTTCCCTCGACCCTGACTAGTCTCCCAGTTTCCTGCTGCTGAAAAACATCCCCACAACAATGACTGCCACCACCCATGCTTCAACATGTAGGAATGGTCTGGCCGGGTGATGATGCCTTGGTTTCCTCCAGACATGACACTTGGCATTCGGGCCAAAGAGTTCAATCTTTGTTCTATCAGACCAGATAATCTTGTTTCTCATGGTCTGAGAGTCCTTCAGGTGCCTTTTGGCAAAACTCCAGGCGGCTGTCATGTGCCTTTTACTGAGGAGTGGCTTCCATCTGGCCACTCTACCATACAGGCTGATTGGTGGAGTGTAGTGCTGAGAATGGTTGTCCTTCTGGAAGGTTCTCTCTCCACAGAGCAACGCTGGAGCACTGTCAGAGACCATCGGTTCTTGGTCACCCCCTGACAAGGCCCTTCTGCCCTGATTTCATTTGGCCGGGCGGCCAGCTCTAGGAAGAATCCTGGTGTTCAACTTCTTCCATTTATGGATGGCCACTGTGCTCATTTGGATTTTGGAATTGGAAATTTTCTGTACCCTTCCCCAGATCTGTGCCTCGATACAATCCTGTCTCGGAGGTCTACAGACAATTCCTTGGACTTCATGGCTTGGTTTTTGCTCTGACATGCACTGTCAACTATGGGCCCTTATATAGACAGGTGTGGTCCTTTCCAAATCATGTCCAATCACTGAATTTACAACAGTGGACTCCAATCAAGTTGTAGTAATTTTGAGTGTCATGGTAAAGGCTGTGAATTTTTTTGATTTTGTGATATATTTGCAAAAATTTCAGAACTTTTTTCACTTTCACAATATACTATTGTGTATTGGTATTGTGTGTAGAATGTTGAGGTAAAAAATGAATTTAATCCATTTGGAATAAGGCTGTACATAACAAAATGTAGAAAAAGTGAAGCGCTGTGAATACTTTTCTGGATGCACTGTACCTCTGCTTCCTCCTCTCTTTTTCCTGGGTTTAAATTGTTGTGTGTTACTCCCCACATCCCCTGGCCACATCGGGACGTAACATTAGCTAACAGCAGAATTTGTTTAGACTCTCAGTCGACACTCTTGGACCTGAAAAGTCAGTACATTTAAATAAAGTCAGCAAGAAAATGTGCTTTTGTATTCTTTCAGAATTCCTGCTATGTGCCAGCCTAGACTCAAATCTAACCTGAGGAAGAAGTTCCAGTGTGTGTTTGAGGGAATCGCAAAAGCAGGAAACCCAACCCCTCTGAATCAGATCTACACAGAACTCTACATCACAGAGGGAGGGACTGGAGAGGTCAATGATGATCATGAGGTCAGACAGATTGAAACAGCATCCAGGAAACCATTAGACCAGAAAAAAACATCAGGCAAGAAGACATCTTTAAAGCTTCACCTGGAAGAGATGGCCAATCAGAACAGTGATGACAAAGGGAGTGGCTGGCATTGGGAAAACAGTCTAACACAGAAGTTCACTCTGGACTGGGCTGAAGACAAAGCCAACCAGGACATACAGTTCACATTTCCATTCACCTTCAGAGAGCTGAATGTGCTGAAAGAGAAAAAGTTCAGCTTGGTGGAACTTGTTCATCACTTCTTCACTGAAATCAAAGAAGCAGGAATCTGCAGGTTTGATCAGTTCCAGGTTGTGTTCATATTTGATGGGCTGGATGAATGTCGACTTCCTCTGGACTTCCACAACACTGAGATCCTGACTGATGTTACAGAGGCCACCTCAGTGGAGGTGGTGCTGACAAACCTCATCAGGGGGCAACTGCTTCCCTCTGCTCGCCTCTGGATAACACACGACCTGCAGCAGCCAATCAGATCCCTCTGAGTGTGTTGACATAGACAGAGGTCAGAGGGTTCACTGACCCACAGAAGGAGGAATACTTCAGAAGAGATTCAGAGATGAGGAGCAGGCCAGCAGGATCATCTCCCACATCAAGAGATCACGAAGCCTCCACATCATGTGCCACATCCCAATCTTCTGCTGGATCACTGCTACAGTTCTGGAGGAGTGTGAAGACCAGACAAGAAGAAGAGCTGCCCAATACCCTCACTCAAATGTACATCCACTTCCTGGTGGTTCAGACTAAACTGAAGAAGGTCAAGTATGATGGAGGAGCTGAGACAGATCCACTCTGGAGTCCAGAGAACCAGAAGATGATTGAATCTCTGGGAAAACTGGCTTTTGAGCAGCTGCAGAAAGGAAACCTGATCTTCTATGAATCAGACCTGACAGAGTGTGGCATCGATATCAGAGCAGCCTCAGTGTACTCAGGAGTGTTCACACAGATCTTTACAGAGGTGGGAGGGCTGTACCGCAGAGGTGTTCTGCTTTTGTCATCTGAGTGTTCAGGAGTTTCTGGCTGCTCTTCATGTCCACATGACCTTCTCAACTCTGGAGTCAATCTGCTGTCGAAAGACTAACAACCTTCCAGAAGTCTGAAACAACAAAAGATGAATTGGCAGAGACAACCTTCTACCAGAGTGCTGTGAACGAGGCTTTGAAGAGTCCAAATGGACATCTAGACTTGTTCCTCCGCTTCCTCCTGGGTCTTTCACTGCAGACCAATCAGACACTCCTACAAGGCCTACTGACACAATCAGGAATTGGCTCACACATCAATCAGGAAACAGTCCAGTACATCAAGAAGAAGATTGAAGAGACTGCCTCTGCAGAGAAAAGCATCAACCTGTTACACTGTCTGAATGAACTGAATGATTGTTCTCTAGTGGAGCAGATCCAAAGTCTTAGTTCAGGAACTCTCTCACGGATAACTGTCTCCTGCTCAGTTGTCAGCATTGGTCTTCATCTTACTGTCATCAGAAACAGATTTGGACGTGTTTGACCTGAAGAAATACTCTGCTTCAGAGGAGGCTCTTTTGAGGCTGCTGCCAGTGGTCAAAGTCTCCAAGAAAGCTCTGTAAGTGTATAGATAGCTGAATTTATTCATCATTATAAAACAGAACTGCTATCTTTTCAACAACATTAATTTCTTTCTTCTTTCATGCCCTATTATCATCACTTCAGACTGAGTGGCTGTAACCTCTCAGAGAGGAGCTGTGAAACTCTGTCCTCAGTTCTCAGTTCACAGTCCTCTAGTCTGAGAGACTGGACCTGAGTAACAACAACCTGCAGGATTCAGGAGTGAAGCTGTTGTCTGCTGGACTTGAGAGTCCACACTGTACACTGAAGACGCTAAGGTCAGGGTTATCAATCTGTTACATATGTGACCATTTAAAAGCTTATTTAACAATTATTCTAAATTTTACTCCAAAGCATTGTATCTAGACTGAATTTACCTAACAGAACAAACATACAGAGTGTTCAGAATTCCTCAGCACTGTTTCAGATAAAAGCAGACCAGTTACCTCTGTCTCATGTCTACTTTGATACACCACTTTGAAGTCACAGTTTTTCTTTTGTGAATGCACACAGCACACAGTACATGTATTTTTTTCTCCCTTCTTGACAAGAGCTTCCATCTTTATAAACACATTTTTATGTTTTTAATCTCCTAAAAGCATGACTCTATGGATTATAATGTCAATCCATCGCTTTAGTCCAGACTGATATAATTCAACAACTATTGGATTGATTTTGATTAAATGTGGTTCAGACATTCGCCGTCCCCTTATGGTGACTTCTAACAACTTTAGTGATCTTCTAATGTTTGTTCAATGATTTACTTGCCGAACTATGACATCCCCATCAGCCTCAGTGGGACATTGTATTTACCAGGGGCATTGCTAAGATTGAGGGCTTAGCCCAGACCTTTGTAGAGGGTCTGGGGAATCCTCCCCTGGGAGATTATTTTTAAAATTTCAACAGGTAAATGCACAATTGTTGAGTAATTTGAGATCAATACCAAGAGTTCTCAAAGTTGGGTCCGGTTGAGGGGATTCCAGGGGGCCATCCATCCATCCATCCCATCCATCCATCCATTTCTCCGTTACTGAGTCGGGTCATGGTGGCACAGTAAGCAAAGTATCCAGATGTCCCTCTCCCAGCAACATTTCCAGCCCCCCCCCCAGGGGATCCTGAGGTGTTCCTAGGCCATATTAGACATATAATTTCTCCAGCATGTTCTGGAGGCCTCCTACCAGTTGGACTGCCTAGACAACCTACAATGGAAGGTGCCTAGGAGGCATCCTGTTTAGATGCATGGTTAGATGAACCACCTCATCTGGCTCCTGTTGATGCAAAGGAGCAGCTGCTCTACTCTGAGCACCCTCTGATGTCAGAGCTCTTACTAGGGGTATAACAAATAACCAATATGAATTGGAAATCGGTTTTAGTTTAAAAGATGCGAGTGCATCGATATAAAGACCCCTGAATTGATCTAAATGAAAATTTTGCACTGAATTTAATACCTCTTTTTCTACCAAAAATAGCGGTAAGACAGATTTTTTTTTCCACTGCCAGTTGAGTTTGTCTTTCTGTTCAGACTGAGGACATACACAACTGCACGTGCAATATTATCACATGCACCCACACGACACAGACACAGTAAAGAGAGATTGAGCTGCTAGCTGTCCTGCAAACTGGTGAAAGCCTGCTGAAGTGTCCAAGGCTCTGTATCAGATGTTTCCATTGGTGAGTTTTTAAAACGTTTAGAGCTGCAGCTCACTCTTTCATCCCTGATCTCAATGTAGTTGTTGTAACAGCATCGTGCTGGACCGGTGATGGAAAGTTGAAGAACCTTTGATCTGACAGTTTTCCTTTATATAGAGATATTCTTGATTTGATGGATCAATCATTCTCTCTGGCCAATGTATGTTTTCTTGAACGCTTCCTTATGTGCCGAGCCGTGGGGGGCACCACACCCTTTAGTTTTAACATAAACGCTGGTATTGTTAAAGGACACCGACAGTTAAAATACTGTAATCCTACAGCGCACACCCTGGAATCATCCCCAAAGGAATTGTGAACCCTCAACTGATATCAAAATATTTCCAATGCTATTTAAGGTTCGTTCAAATTACTTAGGAGAGCGCAAGGGAGACCGATGTTTCATCCATCAATTGATAATTTATTACCAAATTTAGTATCATCAAGAGAGTTATTAAAACACCAAATTCACCTCCAGATGCAGGGAATATGAAATAAGTGGAAGCTCGGGGCTTACTAGTGGCAGGGTAGGCCCACGGAAACAGGATCCCAGGAGAAGTCACCCGAAAAGCACATGTCATACACACCCACACAATGAAGTCAAAACCAGAACTACAGACACAGCACCACAGGTGGCCTTTCACACTGAAAACACACTAGTACACACACACACACCCCCACCACCACAAAGACCAGCATCCTAAAAGAAAACCAAAACATAATTCTTAAGGGCATATTTTACACTTTCCAAACACAACATATAAAAAACATTACAGTGGACCGAATTCTGAAACCTAGACCCTGGTTATCAGCAGCTCTCAAATGGCCTCCTGCCCAATGATTAACCAAGAAAAAAAAAGAAATTAAACTGAAGAAAAACAAGGAAACTGATAATTAGTGCCACTAATGTCCAAATCTAAATGAATAAATCCAGCACCCACACCATAATATAACAAGATACAAATTAAATGAATGAAAAGGTAATCCCCTTGGCAGTTGTACCTTCTTAGCACGCAGACTCATGTCTGCGTGTAATTGCGCGTTTCGGAAAATCTGACGAGACACTGGGGCCTCTCTCTCCCTTTAAACAAACAATGTCTGGACTTGCAGTTGAGTGGCATTCATCATCCGGTTCCGCAGGGCACTGTTCACAATGAAGCTGTCATCAGCATGGGATGTGGCCAAAGGACGTCCACTTCTATGCCTTTCTGTGACTCTTCCAGTCTCTCTGCGTCTCTGTTGCAACCTGCTGATGACACTCTGCGACACTCTAAGCTCAATGGCAACTTCCTATATGAAGCTTCACAATGGCCAGGTACTGTTGATCGATTGTTAGGTGTCGTCTTGGTCTCATGACTCTCCAAATCATATGTAACAGCGTATGAAGATGACTGGTTTAAATACAAAAATGTCATTGAACCACGCCTTTAGTGGTCAATTCATGGATCAGACTTTTGCAGTTAATCAACTTATTACATCATGTGATGTAATAAGGAATGAAACATTGAACAGTTGGACATGTGCATTCAAAAGTTTAGAGAAGGTCAAATTAAGTTCACCTGTAAAGGTTATAGTGCATTTTAGGTGCAATCTGAAATTTCATCCGAAAGCCGAATATCCCTAACTTCTTGTGAGTAGCGTATATATGTACATATACAGAGAAACCAGACTCATGACAACAACAAATGGAGAGGTCTCACTCCCAACCTTTGGGATTTCCCTGAGGGTGTCCGAGGGGAAATCGTATATAGCAATAACCATATAAGAAGAAAAGTACATAGAATAAGACAGTTACAGGACAATAAAAAACCAAGTAAATATAGAATTAAGGAAATTTAAATTATAGTTAGCTTACACAGGAAATTGAGAAAAATGTAATGTTCCTCAAACAGAGACATTATGAAAGTGGAATTTAATTCATTTAATCAGAAAATTAATTAATTTAAAAAAAAAAAAACTGCAGATAACCAAGCATACAAAGATCAAGTCAAAAGGTGAAAAAAATATAAGCTTATGAAAACAGGACGCGTTTTAGAATTTTTGTTTTTTTTCAACTCCTAAATTCAACATTCCGGTGGAATTGCTAACCCAAATTACACCCATTAAATTCCCTTAAATTATCAACCTAAAAACAAAATAGAAATGCCACTACTACTTAAACGAATGATTTAGTAGGTTCAAATGAATTAAAATCACCAGATCAGCAGGTTAACAGCCAGTTAATGTATAAAGAATTTAAAGATGAGTCAATTCCCATTGTATTCCCTACACTGAGCTGGGCTTTACAGAAAGCACAGATGCCTCCCAGATGGAGAAAAGCGATAATCTCAGCCACACCAAAAGAAGTCAAGGATTAAATGGAATGAGGATCCTTTAGACCACTATCTGTTCTCAATGTAGACTATAGACTGTTTACTTCCATCATGGCCAAAGTAGAAGAGTAGAAGAGTTCCTCCCCGCAGCGATACATAATGATCAGACACAAGATCAACATAGGCAAGTGCAATGATTTGCCTATCCACAAAAAAAATGTAGGATGGAACCTAATTCCTTTCTTTAGCCTCAGCTCAGGGATTGAATCTATTCGAAATGAAATATTACCAGAATTGTATATCTATTCACAGCTTATGGCAACAATTAGCCAATAACCAAGTAAATGAATGGACAAAAATTTATCCAAAAAATATATGGCAAGGTAAAGACCTTAGTGCCCACCCAAACATTGCAAACAGAGAAGGGGGTGAGCTTTGCCTTCTATCTCTAGATATTATCATTTTGCCCAACAACATCGAGACAGGTGATGATATGCTGGGCTGCAACTCATCAAACACTTGCTCAATGAAAAAATATTCGAGAGTAGATGGTTATTACAGGAGACCCAACTTAAATCTTCCTCCCTGGAACCTAGAGTGAAAACTACAGTATGATAAGATGGAGAACATTCCAGCTTAGCTAATCATTGAAATTGTTTAAAGAACAACGCCTTCTTATCATATATACGACTGGGAGGAAAAAAAGGTTTGAATTAAAACTAATGTACACCCCACAAAAAATACCTGATTTTATTTCACAAATGCACAATCTGTTAAAAAAAAAGATAATTTCCTATTCATTCACTCTGGTTCTTTTTTTTCTTCTTTCATTTTTTTCTCTCTTTCTCACACAAACAAATGTAAACTCAACACAAATAAAAAAAAAAAATATATACATATAACATTCATTTAAATCTACATATGTAACAATTGTATGGAAATATCGGAAAATAATGTTGAATGCATATGAAAAAAAAATTACAATATAAAAGAAGAAATATGCAAAAATAACCTAAAAACTGACAAAGTTAAACAGTAACTTACAGCAAATCAGAACCCTCTCTGCAGAAAAGAACATGAGCTCAAAAAGACTGAGAGATGAAGAATAGACAGTATCTACATACGCACGAAAATACAACACCAAGGTCCACACAGCGCTGCAGACAGAGGAAGAGATGAGCAGCGGAGGTAGGTTGATCAGTTAACGCACTAGCTGCTGCCTAAAGAAAAACTCCAGATCAGTCTGTTGTGATACTACATACACGGATCAGTTAAACTCCAGTGTATGATAGTGTGGTGTAGTAGAAGCTTCAGATCGTGAACCTTTCGTCAAACTATTCATTTCAGCACTAATGCAAGATCTATTGGAATCCCAAGAAACAATGAAAACAAGAAATCCCACGAATATGGACACAGTTCAATACAATAAAATTACTAGAAACAGAGATAAACCCGAGTGTCCCCGGCCGAACCCAAACAACACAGATGCCCAAAACCTTGTCTTTTATAATCAGGCTCTGGTGAAGGATCCACCGTATTTTCTAAGAACCAACCACTGTTACATGAAGAGCTGTGTCTCAGAGAGCCACCTGGAGTTGTCATTACATATATGACAGGTAAATCAAAGAAAATTCAAGTAAAAACAATCATCACTTCATCATCATCCTCATCATAATCATCATCCCATCATCCTTCTTTAACACAGCTCATCTTAATTAATCCTGGATATAAATTCAACACACGAGGAGTGAGACGCAGCACTGCGACACACAAACAGTGGAGGCGGCGTACAACTGATAGATTCAGTCTTATCTATATCTTATTGTACCATCCTGGACTTCTATGGATGACGAGGTCGGTGTCCCCTAAATATACTTACAACGAGCATTCACAATTGACCCTCGTACATTTGATCAATATGTGGTAGAACACTGATCAGTACTAAACAAAACTGATCAATAGTGAGTCTACAGACTGTGACAGAGTTTCTTCTAGCTTTATCTTCAACAGGTCTCATCCACCCGGCTTTCTTTCCATTTATTCTCTATCTATCTTCTTCACTTCGTTTGCTCTCTTTGGTTTTCGCAATCAGATTACATTATATCATTATTTTTAATTCTCTGATAACCCAATCAAACTTCGATTGATTTGCAAGCCATTTCAAGCTTTTTTTTTCATCAGTGCTGGACGGCTTCTGTTTCTGTTATATCTTTTCTATTGGGAGACAGAAGACTTCTAGTTATCCTATTATATCATCCAGAAACCAAACCTAAAAAATGATATTATATCTATATTATTTATTATTATCAACCAGACACAAATAAAACAACACTGACCTTCGACCTTGAGAGACACTGGTTTCTCTCTATCATTATATCTCCTTCTCTTGTACTTCCTATTTGTCACCGTCCCTCTGTCTCTGACTGTTTGTTGCTACTTTCCAGTCCAGACTGAGTCGCCAGTTCTTCAGCAAGGTTCCCTTCATCCTCTGTCAGGGTCCGTAAAACTGCGCGTGTTCGTTCAGGGTTCGGTGTCGAACGTTTCTCTGATACACTTACTTTCTTTTTCCACTCGTGATGTCTTCAGACAGGAGTCGTTGGTCTTTTAAAAGGCAAAGGCGGACAGACCCGCCGCCTTTTCCTTCCACCCTTCACCCACGTGGTCTGAGAGACAACAAACCACATTTGATCAGTCTGTCAGAGAGCAGCAGCAGGTTGTATCTCTGTTGGGAAGCGGACCACAAAGGGTAGAGAAACTAAGGACAGAACCAGATCTAGAACCCAGTAGAACAGGGATGTCAAATTTCTAGGAAACTAAAACCAGTGAAGGTGGGGGAGAGGATGCCAGAGGTTCGTGAGGAGTTGGACGTCGCCTCCAGTGTCGGACCGGCCGAGTGGTCACCAAGCACATTGACGATGAAAAACTGAGAGAGAAAAAGAGCAAGAATGCTGAAACACTGCGAACAACAAACACGCCCAGACACAAATAAACAACCACAGACAAACCACAAGAAAAGCAGAGGACAAATGAAACAAGCAGAGAAAAATAAACAACGAGAGACTAATAAACAACCTAGGGACACAAAAAAAAAATCAACCAGAGACAAACGAAAAAACGGACAGACAAAACAAACACAAACAAACACATAGTACCAGAGACAAACAAACAACCCAAAGACAAGCAATACGAAAGAAAGACAACCAACCAGAGAAATTAAACAGGATCAAACAAGAAAACACTCACCGGCAAACACCTTAAGATCACGGTTGCGCTCTCAGGAAGAATACAACAACAAGAAAAGAGGTCCGGCCGTGGAGACTCGGCACGCGGACGCGTCTCTGGCGCGGACGCGACGTCAAGGGAGCAGCTGTGGGCTCCAGCTGCAGCAGGGCTTCCTGGCAAGCGCGGCGGGCGCGAAACCGGTTGTCTGGCTGCAGGCGTGGCAGAAACGGTATACACGCGAGACTGCCTGAGGCCGGCCAGTCCACTCCACTCGGGACACCGCGGGCAACAGGTGAGACAGGGCGGAGCTATACCCAGCGCCACCCCAGCCCGCCCACCCGCACCGGGCCGGAGGGGACCAACCCAAAAACCCCACGATGAGAAGACGGGCAAGACAAGCCACGCCAAACAGAGACATTAACTAATACCGCAGTATAAAGGCGGGAAAACAGGTGACCCACCAACCAGTGCATGTTGAAGAACGAAACCGACCAGGCAAAGACTCGTTCGCGTAACCTGACCAAAAGAATGAACTAAATGAAGTGATTACAGGGTAATTACCTATGTGCAATTACGTGGTGACTAGAAAAAAATCGTAGTACTAAATTAGCCCATCAAAATAAATCATCTGCCAGCTGTAGCTAGGGCGTACGATTGTGAGAAGTGGAATTAGGTGGGACGAGAAGAGTCAGAGGGACAATCTGTTAAAAGCGTGGGTTGTGGAGCGTCCCTCACTTGAATAAGAGTCACTGTACGTAACAATAGTAGTACGGTGTCTACACATAACCAGAGAGTCATCCGTATGGGTAATTGTGAACACAGTGCGATACAATTTAAGGAAAAGGAAGTTGGTTCCCACAGACAGGAGAAACGGGTTTAAGCTAGTGACTGTTGAGAAGCGTGAACCACATCCTACCTCTCGATCGTGGAATTCGCATGCAAGTTATCATACATTCACCTATCAGATGCTAGCCCACATCTGTAGCCTTATCACACATTCAAGGACCCAAATCAAGACCATAAGATTCATGGGACGAATGGGGTGGCACACAACTAAACACTACAGAAGACCAACGCCTGGTAACCACGAATAAAACCATAAATAACCACACATCAAGAGACCATCCAAAGTTCGGAACAGCCAAGAGAAACGACCTAATGCTCGAGGCAAAAGTGAATTCGACATATCTCTAACGAGAAGACAAAGGGATAAGGCCAACGGGCCGAGTTGCGCGAACCATGAAAAAAGCTAGAGCCCACAGGCCCGCGACCACAACAGTGAAGGATGAAGCCCAGAACAACCAAATCACCCGGACAAGACCAAAATCCCTATAAGAGGACCACAAACCAAAAACAAAGTCTAGGAATTTCACAACATGCACAGCAGCAGCGGCTATGCAAAGAAGAACCCAAGTTCATCCAAGGAGGGAGCTAACTCCGACACCAACACACAAAGCATGTTACCTACGACAACCCTTCACCTAGAGGACTCATATGTACCTAGGTATGGCTCAATGCCAAAACAACTTATATAGACCCCTCACAACGATTTACAATTAGACAAACTGTCCCCCAGTCCTACCAGACCAGAGAGGCCAAATCTTATCAAGACCGACAAAGGAGCCCAGCCGTGACAACCCAAATTGGCTGAAAGAGGAGACAAAATTGAATCCCCGCAACGACCGCAGGTTGCACTGAAGCCAAGTCAAAAAAAACAAATATATAGGAGCGCAGGACTAAGAAAAAAAAAACCAGAACAACAAACAGAAAAGGAGTGAGACTAGAAATGTGTGATAAAATCACATTACACTGCACACACACACAAAAAAAAAAAAACAAGGACAAAAAAAAATAGGGAAGGAGCGACCAAGAACCAACAACCAGGGATCGAGGAGGGAAAGCAGAAATATCACAGTTCCGAATACCCACCAGATCCAACCCGAGGTATCGCAAAGGGTAAATAACATAAACAAACGAAAAAAGAATACCCACCCCTATTCCAAGAGAAGCACACCAACGCACTCACCCTAACAGGTAGCCAAGTACTTCAAGAAGACACAAAAAAAAGGCCATAAAATCCTGAGAACCACGACCCAATGAAGGCGTGCCCTACAAACCAACAAACACAAACAACATGTATGGACAACGCGGAGCATAAAACCGCCCAAAGGTATGAGTCTCCTCTGAAACCAATCTTTCAAACACACAAGTTCCATTCGAGTGGAGATTGACAAGGGAAAAAGAACCTCTAACACGACCATTTACCCTTTGAGAGCCAACCAAAAGAGATGAGGAAAAAGGGCTACAATAGAGCACCACTTAAGATCCAAAAGCTTAAACCAGACAAGTAACCTAAAGAATGATGGCGTTCGAATCCAAATCCCTATGTCTGTCTGCTTCAATAAGTGTAAATTAACCAGGTCCGCCAGTTTGCGTACGATGACACTTCAGCCTGGGAGCGGCTGGTGAACGTGACGTAGTCCTGCGCGCCATGTCTGCCGATGTAACGCTTAATTTACTGTGACCTAATCTATCTGGAATGTGACGCTTTTGACTCCGAGCCATGTTGACCCGTGAGGGGAGTGAGCCCAAGAGCGAGAGCCAAAGGATTGCAGTATCCGAAGGTAGTTCGCCGGTATGCGCTAGCAAGTCGTGAGCCGGTGCGCCGTGCCGTGGGGGGGCAGCGGCGGTTCCTGCCTACAGATTCCCTTTCGAAGATCATAAGCGAAGGCTATCTCAAAACCATGAGGATTGAGTAAACCTTAACACCCAAATGGGTAAAGGAGGTGACCATGGCGTCCTGGAGCCAGGAGGGCACACGCCCGCGGCCACCTAGTCGGAGAGGGGCCTGTTCTGTGGGGAGGCTCAGAAATGCCGCAACGCATTTCTGGAAAGTGTTTCTTATTTTGAGGTTTAGGATGGCGTGGAAAGTCTGCACATGCAGCGGGGTATAAGGTTTCCCATTATCGACAAAGACTAGGCACTCAAAATGCTACATTCTCTACCCAATCACTCTAACTCCTACCATCATAGTGGTACGATCTTAATATGGCCACATGTTCAAAAGAGAGGGAACCAACGGGACCCGCAATTGGGACACGTGCGGCACCGTTTGCTGTTTCAAGGGCAATTAGTTAGCACCTGTTCCGAGGGGCTAAGAAGCAAAGAACAATCTGAAAGAGCCTTCGGAAATCGTCAGCATGGGATCGCAAAGGAAAAACATGGGTGATGCGAGGGGAAGAACAGCCCGTCGGGATGACTCAGAACTGGACAATCCATGTCCGGAGCCGGACAGACCCTAATAATATGGTATAATCACAATGGCTGGACCTATGGGCCGCGCCGGGAAGTAAAAGATTCAATAGTGAGAATGCCTAGCTAAAGGTGATTGAATAAACAACAGATGGCGAGAAGGAAAGAACTTGTGCGGAACCAGGTGCGGAAATACGCCAGACAACTAGCAAAGCAGAAGAGACACGAAGCGGAAGGTCCAAGTGCTCATTGCCTGTTTGTTGAAAGGTGTCGCCTTTGTTGGTTCCCGAATCTGGACGCTGCCAACAGAAATTCCATCAGCTCGAAAAATGCGGTGGATATCTCCGGTGTTGGTTCGGGTGCTCGTGCAGGTGGGAAGGAAGACAGAATGCACCGTTTTACACGGGTAAGAATAAATACGGAGTTGGCGGAAGGTCTTGCGAGTCTGGCGTTTTGCTCTTACGAAAGTCGAAGTTTGAGAGTTGATCCAGACACCTCAGTAACAAAACAATAACTAGGGCAAATTTAAAGCCATATAATAATGCAGTCGACTGTGACAGGTAAGCCCCTCTTGACACCCACTAATTTTATCTGGTCATAGTCAACCAATATTCAACCTTGGCTTTTGTATAATTCTATTAGTTTCTCTCTTTCATTGTATACTTTCGTCGGTCCCTCTTCTTCTAACGATTATAAGCTTACCTAGACATATGATTCTGAAAAGTACATGCAAAACCAAAGCATGTGTTTGACTCTCATCTTCCTAGTTTTCCTTGAAACCAGAAAAAAAAAAAAAAAAACCAACTCACAAACAAATTTTGTTTTAATCCTTATGACTACCCACAGTGAGAAATATTTAATTTGATCCCCTCACTAATTTGTAAAAGTGTTTTTCCCACCTCAGCATAATACAATCAGTCTCAATAATATGTTTTTTAAAAGTAGGTTGCTTCTGACTTAGATCAATGATATCTAATAGACAGTATTTTTCCAAAGCATAACATAAGGACAGAAAATTGGGAGCAGGAACAGAGAAGACGCTATATCACACAAAGACTTTATCACTAATAAGATATGAGTTAAATCGTTGTGAATTTTGTCACTGCATTGCATAATTGAAGGCCAGTTCTGAAAATCCTTTGATCGACAAGGATGACGGTCGCACTTCTATAACGCGAACGCCTTTTATTTAGCACAATTCATTGGATTCCTTCTCACATGAATGGTCTAAAATATCCTACTTCGTTTGTGACTTGTGACTGCAGACAAGACAACCTGTAATAGCTTCAAATCAGTCACCTGTAATAAATTACACCCCGTCCATTGCAAAACAATTGCAGGACTCACATACCTCTCCTATATGGTGCATAAAGATCCCAAACTGCTGTCTTTCAGAACATTCAGGACTAACAGATTTGATGGACCTGATCGAAGGCCTGGATTGGGCACATAAAAGACCAATTATGGGCAAGTAGGCTATGTAGAAAGTGAGTTAAAGACATTGGTGTTATCCTAGATGTTTATTTCCGGAAATATCGAGGAAACACAAACAAAAATGACACATCTAATCGTGTAAACCTTTGTCTGAGGCTCACGCACAACATCCTCACCCTTTTGTGGGTGTTATCATCTGGACCATGAGGAGGTAGAAATCAGTCCCTAAAGGGAAGCATACTTGCCGAGGTAGCTTGCTGATGATCTCAAGGCAGCTGGGACCACAGCCACAGAGAAACACTCGTACATTTATGGTGAATACACTAACCGCTATGGACTATTAATAATCTACAGTATCGAGCCAAGCTCCCAACGCTCGCCAGGGCACATACAGGCCGTCGAAGTTGCTCATAATGATTAATCCCCTGATTGATAGAAGTCTGGGGAGAAAGTATGTTGGTATGGCTTCAACGGATGAAACCCAAAATGATCTGACTCCTTTGGCATCATTACTCTAACTGTCGCTCGTGTTGCGAGGGCTATAGCAAAATACTGGCTACTAGACCCTAAGAACAACGCCCCCATTCAAGCATGGATACGGTTTGAAAACAATATTGCTTTTGTGGGGTGCCAGCCAAATCTCCGGCATTTCCCTCTAAGCTGACGCGTCAATTTCGCTAATCCGGCAGCTTTGCTCACATGCATTTCTCATACCGCTCATCAAAGTTCTATTACATACAGCAATATAAAATTCAACAAACTGTAAATTACGTTCTAATTTTGCAAACATTTTTTTTTTTTTTTTTTTTTTTTTTTGTTATAACTAATCTGCAGTGTTAACACACGTGTCTAGTATCAATTGACAGATGTTTCCAACCAATAGTTACTTAACCCCTTCACTCCGCTTACCGCTTTGCTCCTAACATTAAATGTGGATTAACTATCAAAAGAAAATAATTAAAACAATAGAAAAAGACAAAAGAAAACAAATAAAAACAACCACTAAATAAAAAGACAAGACACAACAGAATAAAAGAAGAGAAAACACGTCCACAATAGACCAAAATTAAATAAATCAAACAAAAAAAACAAAAGACAGTGATATTATAACATAATAAAACTAATATAGAAGGAACACAAAATAACAAAATAAAATTAAGAAAAAAAACATAAATACGAACAAGCGTGCCTGTAATTTTTTGATTACTTTTTCGACTGTAAGCGCCCCAACGAAATCTTTGCTTGATCCCGAAGCAGCCCGTTGAATTTGATTGTCAATGATGGCCACAGCGCTTGCCACTCTTGGTGTTGTGTCTACAAATGGTCCCTTCCAGTGGCGCAGGAGCATTGTGTGCTATGCCCAGACACCCCTATTTTTCGACAAATGTAATATTGATGAGACTTGGGCAATTTTGGTCCTTCTCGTGGACCTTTAAACCCAATCTAATAAAACTTGTACGCGAGGTAGTTTAGAACGTCCTTATATATGTTAGGCCGATTCTACAATCACACACTGCCTCACATAATACCTAAGGATGGACGATCAGGATTTGCCACAAGAGGAGTCTGGCGAACCAAGCTTTACCTCCCTTGATGTGCATCAACCTGATGATTAACTACAGAGAACGTCTGACCTCTTAGAGCTAGTGCCAACCAAGGGTTTTCCCAAGACTAAGTCCATGTAGTTTTGCCCAAGCGGATCAAATACTTTAACTGCTACTTCCGATAAAATGCTAAGTCCTTGTTAATATGTCTTTTTTTTAAAACGTGATTTCCTGGATTTTCTTTTTAATATTCTATCTCTCACTATTTGAATAAACCTACCATTAAAATTGTTAATAGACGTGTTTTCCCTTTCGTCAGCTGATGGGCCAAACTAACAAATCAATGCGACGGGGATTATATAATTTTCCATCCACTGCTAAATATAATCCAGTAGATTTAAACTAAATTTTCTTGACGTTCACGTACATAGTACGACAGTTGGCATTATTGGACTCTCTTCACCCTCTTCCTTTGGCTCCATGTCAGTCCAGCATTTGAACTGTTACTTTTTTAAATTTTTTGATGTGTCGTTCTTTTCTCTCTCTCTTTCCTTCTGGCCTACATGCCGAGGTAACTTTTCTCGATCTACTACCATTCGTTGTGAATTCTTATTCGTAGGTTTTTATTATTTAAACACCTTGAGAAAAGTCAGTGGTGTTAGTCAGATCGAAGATTGTTGACCTCCAGGTTTAGAGTTCAAGGGATAAACCCAGTTCTCTCGTACAAGTTAGGGCCTGTTACTCTAACCAGTATAATCAGAGTATCTTATCATCAGGCGTCGTGCCCGACACCATCTGGCTCTCGACAGTGTCGCCTCCTGTCATGGTGGGTAGGAGAGCTAAAAACAATCTACCACTCTTCCTCCAGAGGTTGGCCCGAGTGAGAGGAGTTGCACTGTTCACAAACACTATATATTCTGTTTTGTTTGTATTGTATGTGTATAGATCATATCTGATGCTTTATCTTGCAGGATGAAGTTTACTTGTAAGCGGTATTAGTGGGTAGATGACGCGCTGGAGTGTAGATACTCATGCACAAACTTTAGATTGAAGGTGCAAAGTGTAAATGTCACAAATAGTGCAATAAGGCTTGGTGTGTCCACACCCAAAATCCTCATCCGAATTGGCTGTTATCATCTGTTTAAACTTCAAAGTCAAAGATATTATTATTTTCAAAAAAAAACAAATTGGTTGTATTCCGGATGAGAACATGTTTATTTTGTTTTTTTTTTTTTTTTTTTTTAAATGTAATAGCAGAGAATTAGAATATAATGGTGTCTACTGAGCATGGAATTAACTAAAAGAAAATAGATAAGCTTTATGAGCATGATTATATAAGAGTTATGTTAAAAGAGCATCGAGAAATAATGAGCCAGGTATTATACTGAGAAATGGTTTTTAAAAAGAAGAAACTAGACATGGCCTAGGCACAGAGAGCTGTGTGCCCTAGGCGCAGGTGGGCGAGGGGCCAGTTTCAGTATGACGGGAGAGTTAGGTAGTAATCCAGTCTCTGGGGAAGAATAGGGAAATATGATAGGGGGTGTGAGCAATTTTTGGACTATAAAAGAAGAGGTCACGTACTAGATTTTCAGAACAACTTCTGTTGTTCTCGGGCTTTGTCTACAATAAATCTCTGCTGCACTGAACTTTGCCTCCCGGTGATTTTACATACCTCTGATGATGAATCGTCTCATAAATCCTCCAAGACCCATAATGATACCAAAGGAAACAATCAGCAGAACCAGGAGAACCCAGAATTCAACCAGGTCAGAGTTTGGTTCTGTGGACAAGAAAAACATTAACAACAACATGACCTTTACATGACCCCTGTGACCCTGGTCCTGAACCACTGTCTGGTGCTCATTCACAGGTGTTTCCCTGTTTCCCTGTTTAATTGATGATGCCATCAGGTTGGATACGACAGTCACTGCTGATTGGTATAAGTTCCAACTTATATTTAATCAATCAAGCAATCAGTCAAATAATCAGTCAATCAATAATTAACCAATCAGTCAATCAATAATCAATTAATTAATCAGTCAGTCAATCAATCAATTATGTGACTATTGCAGCAAACCAACATACAGGAGTCAGTGTAATCAGGGCTTGTTCTAGTTCTTATTGTTTTCTTCATGTTTAATATTTTATTAGCTCAGCAGGTTTGTTCTTTAAAAAGCAGTTGAATCATGAACAAGTCGAAAATGATTGACCTCTGACCTCTGCCCTGTATCTAAAGCTCTGACCTCTGACCCGTATCTACACCTCTGACCTGTATGTACACCTCTGACCTCTGACCTGTATCTAAAGCTGTGACCTTTGACCTGTAGGTGTGAGAGCTTGTTGCTGACCTTTGACCTGCAGCTGTATGTCTCTCAGTCTTCGCTCATTTCCAAACGCTGTGATGGTGCAGGTGTAGTTGCCGCTGTCAGAGAGGCGGAGTTTACTCAGAGTGAGGCTGAGGTCTCCAGTCGTCAGAGCGTCAGTCTTCATCGATGTTCGGCTGCTGTAAATCTGGTTCTGGTCTCTGAGGTCGTCACCTTCCTGGTGTCGCTGGTGGACGGTTGA
>CM073646.1:24122877-24190827 GCA_037074605.1 Trachinotus ovatus | reverse complement strand
TGTGTGTGTGTGTCAGGTTGCCCAACCCAGTGCAGATCTGCTACATGAACTCCTGCCTGCAGAGCCTCCTGACACTAGAGGACTTTATTAGAGACTTGGACAAACAGGAGCAGGTTTGGAGTCTGGACCCAGACTAGACAATCATCAAGTACAGCACCCTCACACACAAGCACTCGTTTTATCCTGAACACCACTAGGTTAAATGTCATGAACAGTGGCTCTAACCCCTCCCTCCCTCCCTCCGCCCCTCTCAGAGCATTAATGGACATCAGCCGGTCTCATTTTTCCGTCGACCGTCACCATAAACTCTGCCTTCTTGCCGCATTCAAGAAGGTAGTCTCTCTTTGGAACCCGGAGTTTAAAGATCTCCACCAGAAAGTGAGTGAGCAGGTTTTGTGCTTTGTTGTTTCACCCCCACCTCCACCTGAGTGTGTCTCCTCCGTGCTCACACCTCTCTGTACCTTTGTGTGTGTGTGTATCTACAGGACGCCCATGAGTTTCTCACCTCCGTGCTGGACCAGATGAGGTGTTTGGGCCAACAGCTGCAGGTGCTGGCTTCCAGCATAGGCAGCACCTACAGCTGTCCGGTGGAGGGTCACCTGGTGTTCAAGATGCAGAACACCAGGACGTGCAAGAGGTGAGACTACAGAGTTACACACATCACCCACACACACACACACACACACACACTCATATGTCCTGCAGCATGTCAGGACCAGCTGAATATTTCCGTCAGCAAACACTCCTGGAGCTCACTACCTGCCACAGCTGTATTATACCTGTATCATCTGTTCAATGTGTAGTTGTGGAGCAGAATCGACAAGAGAAGAGGAGTTCACTCATTTATCCCTGGACCTGGTCCCTGCCCATGGAACAGTTCAGCAGATGCTTGAACATTACCTTATAGTAAGAATCACCTCTGCTCATCCACTCACATCAGAGCCCACTGGTGTAATGTGATGATGTGATGTAGAAACACTGACAAATTTCAATCACATCATCACTTCTTGTGTTAGTTTGTGCAGCTGTTTCTTGTTGTGTGTAAATCCAGTGTAAAAGCATGTTGGTGTGCTGCTGTTCTGCAGGAGACAGAGTTGGATTTTACCTGTGAGTGCGGAGCTACAACGTCAGGCCAGCGCTCATCATTCATCAATCTGCCCAGGTGAGACATCCGATCACATGACCAAACTCCTGACCACAGAGCACAGTGATAATACTCCACTGGTATCAAACTGGGCACCACTGTCTCTACAGAGTAATTGTCAAGTATTTAGGATGAAAAATATCAACAGGAAGAATTTGTGACACCACATCTCATCTTTTTCTCTGTCACCTGGTGCTCATCCTTTCTCTCTGTCTGTAGAGTGCTGGTCTTACACCTGAAGCGCTTCCGGTTTTCTCCAACTCTGGAGCTGACAAAAGACAATGACCCCGTGGTGCTCTCCAGAGATCTGGTGGTCCCATCCAGCCAGGTAAAGAACAACTACATGACCTCACAGCAAACACAGTCATCAGACTGGGGCTGATACCAGTGAATGTGTGGTGCTGTGCTGTGTGTGGACTCTGATCAGCTGTGTTCCTTCTCAGGGTGGGGGCTGCTACAGTTTGGTGAGCACCATCAACCACATTGGCGGGACAGTTACAAGTGGTAAGATAACAATGTTGTGTATTAAATCACTGTCTCCTGGTGTCAGTTAAAGTAAGACGACCTTCAGAACATCAAAGACAGCCCCTGTAACAAAGCTTCCTCTCCTGCTAGGACACTACATCAGCGACGGCGTGGACCCAGACGTAGGACAGGAGGACCCCACTGACCGCTGGTTCACCTACAACGACGCAGTGGTCACTGAGACAAGCGGTGCCTCAGTGTGTGAGCGGCGGGAAAGATTCTCCTACATCCTGTTTTACACAAGACGAGTAAGAGAACAGAACTGTCACATGTGAAGTCAGACACATCATGGAGACCATGAACAGAGACAAAGACACAGTCTCGTCTTTAACTCTCACACACATCACAGCTGAGAGGAGATGTTTAGAAATCCACCTGCATTGTAAACCTGTCTCTGTCCTCAGGACTAGATGGGAGGGGCCGGCTACTGAAGGACGCGGCAAGAGGACCAACCACCTGGAGGAGGACCAACGAAGACAACCCAAGGAGGAGCAGAGGGACCGCCAGCCCTTAGGAGGAGGGCCCCCCCCCAGAGAGCCAGGTTCCTCCCAAGGTTTCTTCCTCTTACAGGGAGTTTTTCCTTGCCACAGTCGCCAAAAACAAATGACAAACGGCAGCTCTGAGTAGTGAAGCTGTAGCTGGTTTCACCTCCAGGTAGACGGCTTGCTCTCTGGGGAAGAAGGTAAGCTGAAACTGAAGTTAGCATGCTAACCAGCTAGCCCCAGTCTGGTTGGACTGTCTCTCCAAATCGTCAATAGCCAATATGATCGTGATATGGGGGGGGGGTTATCATACGTCACCCTATGAGAGAGAGAGAGCGAACCTCTCTCTCTCCCTCTCGCTTTTTCTCAGATACCTGAAGTGATGACAGTAAGACGACAAATAGATTTTATGGCGATGCTAAAAGAAAAATTGTCATCACAAGTAAAGCATTACTTGTTGACATTTAACTCTCTGAAACCCAAGCAATGACGTTTTGGATGTAAAAATTTTTCTCCTTAGTTTTTTTCATTTTTTTGGAGGATTTTGTGAAAATGTTGCAAAATTGCAACAGTGGGTCTCAGTTGATGCAAATATCACCACTTTAATGTTAACAAAATCTAGAAATTATAGGCACTGATGATTCAATAATTTAAAAATATGTCTTAAAAATGAAACTTATTAACATAAAACAATTTGATAATGCACAAGAAAGAACAAATTAATTCCAAATGATAAAAAATGTGATACCTCAGGAACGTCTCGAGGCAATTTCATCCAATTGGACTTAAAATTGAAAGAACTAATTAGAGTTTGGTGGTTAAAGGTCAAAGGTCAAGGTTATGGCCAAAATGTTTTTTGTGAGGTCACAAAACATGTTTTTGCCCATAACTTCAGAATTCATACATGACACAATTTAACATAAATTTCTCACTGAACTGTCAAAGGTAAACTCCAGTCTGACATCAAAATGTCTTGCAAAAACACTTCTGGTCATTATTGAACAGAAGGGGGGAGGTACACATCAGAAGGGTGGCTTTTTGGGCAATGATTGATGGCATATATGTATACACACATATATATACACATATACACACAAACACACACACACACACACACACATATAAATATATACATATATACATCATATACATCTATACATGCCATCAATCACTGTACATTGATTTTACTCATGACACAGTGATGCGGCCCTTTATTTTGAATAAGTGACACCCATTGAAGCCCAGTGTTGTGTTTTTGCAACATTGGAACAAATCCATCCAAATCATGTATGTATATATATTCTTTTACAATTTGTAAAATTTTCGATCACTAAACAGCTTTAGAATAAGGGAAAAAATACTACAGATCGAATAATTACTTGAAAAATTGTTGAAATTGTTCCAAAAGAGAGAAATGTGGGGTTAGTTGGAGGAAGCCATGTTGTTTGAATTTGGAATACGATATGTCTTACAAAATCAACATTTTCCCACCAAAAATGTTGTACTGTTACAGATTAGAGTCTGGGGTGTGTTGGTATGTGTAGTTTTTGGACTGTTTGAACTGTGGGTTCCAGAGTGTTAATAATCAGCGAGGGGAGGTGCGTAGAAACAGCTGTTTATGGCTTCTCTCTCTCACTCTCTCTCTCTATCTCTCTCTCTCTCTGTCCTGCTCTGTCTCTTTCTTTCTCTCTCTCTGTCTGGCTCTCTCTCTCTGTGTGTCTCGCTCTCTGTCTCTCTCTTTCTGACTCTTTGTCTCTCTCTATGTCTGTCTCTCTCTCTCTGTCTCTCTGTCTCTCACTGTGTCTCACTCTTTCTCTCGCTGTCTCTCTGTCTCTCTGCCTCTCTCTCTCTGTCTCTCCTAACTGTCTACAACTTCTATTTACAACCTTAAACAGCAGCAGTGAAGTAACAAAGTGACATGTTCTGTCTATCAGTTTCCTCCTCTCTCTTTAATCACAGTGTTTCACCATCTCACAACAAGCAGCACTGCACTGACAATCAGCCGATCGCCACGTGTGTGTGCCTGCGCAACCGTGTTACAAGCATCGGTTATATCCAGCTATTTATGTGAAGCTATGGCAGGGCATGTGAACTTATTATTAAAGTAATACTACAAATAATGAAGATCATAATAAGTTAATACACTAGCAGGAAAACAAGCCAATTATGGTCTTGACATTGGCAGAGGAAGACGTTCTGATGTTTGTAGATCACTAAGATCATCGTCCATCAGTACAACCCTCCTACATACATCCACTGTTAGGTTGGCATGGTGATGGCATGGTTCAGCCAGACCAGGGCTAGCTGATTAGCATGCTAACTTAGGTACAAGAAAAGTAGTGATAGAAATAGAAGCAAACGAAGAGTTAATACTGGTGTTGCTTTTCACCAATGATGTAAATGATGTAAGAAAAAGAAAAAGAATATTTTACAATATGTATTGTTTTAAAATGAATTTTATTAAATAAAAAGTAGAAAAAAACAAACACAAAGTACCAGTTGTCTTTTTGCAGCTTTACCAGCATTTTTTATAATGTTCTTTTACACTGTATAATTTCTACTAATTTGTGAAACCTGTGATATGACCTGTTTGAATATAGTGTTTGTAATTAAACAAGAATGTATGTTTTTACTTTAAGCCTTCATCTCAGAATGAGTCAGTTACCTGCATTGTTTGAAGAAAGAAAAACTGGATCATGGACAAAGAGTCTGAAAAGTAGCTCTCTTCTCACAGTTTGTTAAATAGTTCTATCCAAAAGTTGACACACTCACTTCACAACATCAGCCACCATTGTTCAATCTCCACAATTATTTTGTGGGGTTATGGGATTGTAGATTAAATCAATACAGACAGAAGATTTTAGGCTCATTTAGGAGCCCAGTTTGTATGAACAGCACAACCAGGAGACACAGGTAAGTTTCAAAGAAAATATCATGTTGCAATAATAGTTTTTAAAAACACCAACAAAAAACAAAAAACTAAAATTTTGCCATTTGAGTTACATTTTTACAATATACAAAGTTACTATGTCTATGTGGGAAAAAATAGTGCAGTTCAGTGCAGTCTTCACCACATATTGTGTAAATCAGTTCAATCAGTCCATTTTTAACCACACACACTGGAATTTAGTTCAGGTGATCTATTCCTACCACACTGTGGAACTTAGGTTCATCTTTGTCCAGGATAACTCACCCTCACAGTGGGTGATGAAAACAGAACAGAAATCTACGACATGCTAAAAACCAAAGCCCTATTTCAGTTTCAACATGTAACTACACAATTTTACATTCCATTACAATCATAACTTAAATCGGCTGTTTCCCTATGGGCCATCAATGTGCCAGATGTAGTTTGAACCACAGCTGGAATTATGCTGGAGGACATAATCTTTAAAAAAAAAAAAAAAAAAAAAAAAAAAGACACTTGTATGTGTACTCTCACCTTTTAGAAAGGCCCAGTAATTTCCCACAACTGCTGGGCACTGTAGTTTTTAACCAATAGTGGAGACCAGTGATGGTTGTAACATTTTTGACATTTCTGTCTGTATCTTGGAGCTCTTTTAAACCATTCAGACCTACAGTGCCCTTTAAAAGAATCTTTCTAAAACCTGAGGGTTTTCTAAGAAACTTGACGTTCACTGAACCTTTATTAGTCAGCCTCTGAAGCAGATAGAAACATGTAATAAAAACTCTTTGAGATCTTTAATTTGAAATCATTTGTAAACGTTCTTAGATCAGTAACTTTTTAAATGTAAAGGCAACATTTTCCTGTCAGGGCTGAACAATGGCTCGGACTCAGATGCAGACAGACACAGTTGCAAGTTCTCAATATGTCCTTTAATAAGGCAAAGTCGGTACACGGGTGATCAGTCAGCGGAGCAAAGGTATCCAAATCGGCAGGCAAAGGCAGGGTCAAAAACCAAAAACNATCAATATGGTAAAAGATGAACTGAACCAGCTCAGCCACACAAAAGAGTATTAAAATGGAATAAAGTCTATACTGATGTCAAAATGTATCTACAACTATTCCTCCATCGTTTCACTGCTCACAACCGAGTCCTAGTGTTTGCTAAAATTAGATCATATATAAGATTTTATATTGATAATGAAATTCAAGCCCATATTGGAAATGAAGGTTCATGCTATTAGCTACCTAACATGAGTTAGCTAAAGTGTAACTTCAGCAAAAGTGAGGAACTAGCTAACGTTAGCGTCCATCCGTAGATACTTGACACAGTCTAATTCATGAACTCAGAAGGTAAGAAAGTGAAGTGAATTATTATTCTCAAAGTGCTGCGTATGGAGTCGTGTTGTGGTCCAGTTTCAGCTCTAACTCGCCTCCAGAAAACCTCCCACAGTCCGTACGGAAACCAGCGGGAACACCTGTGCACATATGCCGAAGCGTTTTTAGAGCTTTGTGTTTGTTTGTTTGTCGTTATTCAAGTTGTGTATCTAACTTCATCTACTTTATATCATTTTGAAGTGGGAATGGTTTTGTAAAAGTCAAAACTCTGACCTATAAGTGCCAAGATGTTTGGTAACAGTATTATGAATGTGTGCTGCAAATGTTGCTATCGCTAACAGGTTCACTAGCATTGCTGCGGAGCATCTCACGGTAATGTTAGCGTTGTGCGTTGGGCTAATGGTTGTGGCTGGTTTGTTTTTGTTGAATCTTTCCCAGTTTTGTTTTTGTTGTGTATTCAGTGGTTGCTTTCACTGGACTTGGACTGGAGCCGTGTTTAACACACAGGTTTAACATGAAGCTGTTCACTGCACCGTCCAACTGAAGAACTCGCTTCTTGATAAAAGCTTGAAAACACTTCACATCCAGTCACGTCCGTTATCAGAAATGACACAACAAGCTCATGGGTCAGATTAGGATTTCCCAAAAGGCCCTACTTCCTACTTTTGAGAAGAAATACACCAAATTAAATAAGTGTGAGGTAGAAATAACATTTAGCTTGAATGAAACATGTAGTTTCAGGAAGATGAAATCAACAAAACTATAAAAGACTTTGACTCAAAACCACCAGTGTGATGAGTCTCTAACAGCTGCTTCAAATACCAGTCAACTCAGTCTCTTTACCAAACAAAGCAGCAGCTCTGTGAACATCAGTCGCTTTCTTTAATGTTGTGATACAGACATGAACCGGACCCGGGAACAAATCCGTCCTGTCATTGACTTACTGTAGATGTGGGACACAAGTGAAGAAACTACAGTGAAGTGAATTAGTATATTTTTGAACATGGTGTGCACTTGTTTATTTAATCTTCATAACTTCGTTATTTGGAACTGAATCAGGATCGGTGAAGCTAACTCTCAGTAAAACTGGGCAGGGGACTAAAATGTTACTGAAGGTTATCATGGGTCTGTGGTTACATGTGAAATGATCCATTTTTAACCGCATCTGTCGGTTCTCCCGGTGAGCGGCCGCTGCTCGGTGGACCGGTTTCGCTGAGCTCATCTCGGGCTCCGGGAGACTCAGCTCCGCCTGTGTCTGCAGTGTTACTGCGGACCTGCGGTGTCCTGGTCCCGTCACTCACTGACAGCGGAGCTCAGATGAAAATGCTTCAGCGTCTGTCAGGGTCGACTTGTTCTACATCCGGGGCTCAGAGAAATGAGCCTGAGCCTGCGGTCCCGGTACATTACCGCTGAGTGAGTGTCGGCTCCTGAGGATCAGGACACATGACGAGTGTCTGTTTGGTGGCGAGCGGGAGACTGAGGCAGCCGTGAGGGAGTCACCTGGTTCACTCAGGGACCGGTCAGCAGCAGCCAGTCTGGAGGCTCTGCTGATGCAGCTCATGCAGTGGCCTCGTTTGGTTATGATATCGTCATAAAATATGTCCTGAGATGTGCTTTCATTTCAACAAACTGTTTGCTTTAGGTTGATTGAGTACAGTCACTAAAACATTGACACGTGGTGTCTGCAGAAGTGGCAGCCAGTGTTTACAGCTGCAGAAGAGGGATTTTATCAGTAGCTGAAACTACACTGCCTGGCCAAAAGAAAGTCGCCACCAAAAAAAAATAAAGTGTCACACACTCTAATATTTCGTTGGACCACCTTTAGCTTTGATCACGGCACGGATTTGCTGTGGCATTGTTACGATAAGCTTCTGCAATGTCACAAGATTTATTTCCATCCAGTGTTGCATTAATTTCTCACCAAGATCTTGTATTGATGATGGTAGAGTCTGACCGCTGCGCAAAGCCTTCTCCAGCACATCCCAAAGATTCTCAATGGGGTTAAGGTCTGGACTCTGTGGTGGCCAATCCATGTGTGAAAGTGATGTCTCATGCTCCCTGAACCACTGTTTCCCGATGAACCCGATGAGCCCGATGAATCCTGGCATTGTCATCTTGGAATATGCCCGTGCCATATCCGATGGGTGCATCACTTCATCTGCCTCTCTTCTTACCCTGATGCGCCCATCGCTCTGGAACAGGGTAAATCTGGACTCATCAGACCACATGACTTTCTTCCATTGCTCCAGAGTCCAATCTTTATGCTCCAGAGCAAATTGAAGCCTTTTTTTCCAGTTAGCCTCACTGATTAGTGGTTTTCTTAAGGCTACACAGCTGTTCAGTCCCAATCCTTTGAGTTCCCTTCGCATTGTGTGTGTGGAAATGCTCTTACTGTCACTATTAAACATAGCCCTGAGTTCTGTTGTTGTTTATCTTCGATTTGATTTCACCAAACGTTTAAGTGATCGCCGATCACAATTAATCAGGGTTTTTTTCCAGCCACATTTCTTCCTCGAAGACGATGGGTCCCCACTATCCTTCCAGTTTTTAATAATGCGTTGGACAGTTCTTAACCCAATTTTAGTAGTTTCTGCAATCTCCTTAGATGTTTTCTCTGCTTGATGCATGCCAATGATTCGACCCTTCTCAAACAGACTAGCATCTTTTCCATGACCACAGGATGTGTCTTTTGACATGGTTGTTTAAGAAATGAGAAGGAACTCATTGCACCAGTTGGGGTTAAATAACTTGTTGCCAGCTGAAAGATAATTGCCCATGCAGTAATTATCCAATAGGAGGCTCGTACCTATTTGCTTAGTTAAATCCAGGTGGCAACTTTTTTTTTTGGCCAGGCAGTGTATGTTCACTGTTTTGAACCAAAACACCAAAACAAATTCCTTGTATGTGAAACCTACTTGGCAATAAACCAGATTCTGACTCCTGATCTTAAATCTTTACACTGGTTTCTACTTGCTCATAGAATAGACTTTAAAGTGCTGCTGCATGTTCATTAATTATTCAATAGTTTTGGACCACAATGCATTTCAGCTTGAAGACTGTAAACCCAGCAGGGTTCTGAGTTCTTTAATCAGCTGGTGGAACCAAACAGAGTGAAGCTGCTGCTCACAGATGAACCATGACTCTGACTGGTTTCCC
Source organism: Trachinotus ovatus (assembly GCA_037074605.1). Lineage (NCBI taxonomy): Eukaryota > Metazoa > Chordata > Actinopteri > Carangiformes > Carangidae > Trachinotus > Trachinotus ovatus. The sequence continues at coordinate 24,181,277 of CM073646.1, read as the reverse complement.
TGCTGCACTCACTTTAGTTGTATTTCATTCCATCTTAATTAATTCACCCTGTTATTACTTTTGTTTCTGGATGAATGAATGAATGAATGAATGGGCATTTTACAGAGTCTGAATCTGAAAAGAAATGTGATACAATATGTATAAAACTCCACTGTGACACTGATGGGTCACCATTCACAGCTTGACAAATCCTCACCTGAGGGTTTCCAGTGTACAGTGTGGACTCTCCAGTCCAGCAGACAGCAGATTCACTCCTGAATCCTGCAGGTTGTTGTCACTCAGGTCCAGGTCTCTTAGACTGGAGGACTGGGAGCTGAGGACTGAGGACAGAGCTGCACAGCTTCTCTCTGAGAGGTTACAGCCACTCAGTCTGAAAAAACAATATGTATGTAAAAACATTACTTTCTGTTTAATGTAGATTTTATTTTTTTACTCATATTCTGGTAGTTATTGCTGTCGAAGTAGAGTCTGAAAAGGGATGTGATACAATAACTTTATGCATTTGACCAATCCTCACCTGAGTGATTCCAGTCTGCAGTGTTGACTCTCCAGTCCAGCAGAGNGTAAGTATTTTCTTTTGAAGAAGACATCGCTTCAGCCACAACAGCCATGAGGAAGAGGAGAGCGACCTGGTTGTCCAGACTCCGAGGTTTCAGGTGCAGGGGGATGGATGTCACAGAGGCTCTCTGCTGTCAGCTAGAGGCTCGCTCCAACCAGGTGGAGAACCGGTCCATGTGCCACTACGCCCAGCTCACCGAGGCAGCAGAACAAGGAGACAGCAAAGCCCACCCTTGATGAGACAGCCGAGTGACACTGAGCTCCACCACAACAGCGACCTGGCCGGCCAGCAGGGAGGGAAACACGAGACGGGCCGAGTCAAGCTGGTCAGAGCTTTGAATATGAAACAGTGACATAAAGCACTTTCAACCAGTCCTTGTTGTCAGCATGTCCCAGCACCTGACCAGTGTGTCCTCTGTTATTTGTAGGAGCAGAGTGTGTGTTGTGTTTTCCTTGTCCAGCAGGTGTGATTTGACCACAGCTGAGACCACACCTTGCCATTGCCTCTGCCTCATCACCTGTGGTGCCGGTAATATTTTGCTCTTCGGGTTTTTTAACAGTTTTTTTGGTTCTGGTTGTTCACTGCAACATTTCTGTGTTTTGGTTTTTGCTCAAATGGCCTCAGTGTATTTGAAGAACTCTGATTGTCACCTGTTTGCTTCTGTCCTTGTTCCTCGTGTGATCATACATTTGATTTCAATGTGTTTTATTGAGAATTAGCTTTAAGTATCACAGGATCATACATGTAGTTTCACATGCAGTTCTTTTGTTTCAGGCTTGAGATTCAACCACAATATAATATGACTCAGTATCATTTAGTGCCAACTTCATCTCATGATTCTGCTTTGGGATAATTCAGCTCCTTGTTTTTTATTTTTTCAAAACAATCAGTCATATGTAGAACTGAGGTGATAGTAACATGTATAAAACTAGGTGCAAACATTTGATTGTTTTTCTGGAGACTGTATTTTTTGAGCACATTTAGCCAATTACAGTGCATTCAGGAAGTTTTCAGACCCGTTGAGGTTTTTAATCAATCTACACTCAACATCCCATAATGAAAAACTGAAACATCCCATTGACACGAGTATTCAGACCCTTTGTTACGACACTTTACTTTTAGCTCAGCTGCATCCCATTTCTCTTGATCATCTCTGAGTTGTTTCTACATCCTGATTGGATTAGATTGATTTACCTGAGGTTAATCTGTCTATATAAGGTCTCACAGGTGAGAGTGCAGATCTAAACAAAAACCAAGCCACAAGGAGGAAGGAGCTGCCCACAGAGGTCAGAGCCAGGACTGTAGAAGTTTATTCCATCTCCACACAGGACGTCTGTGAAGCTCAGTCAGAATGACCTTTCTTACATTTCATGGAACAATGATGGAGGCCACTGTGCTTCGGTGCAGCAAAAATGTTTTTGTTTCTTCCTCCTTGTGGTTTCTGCTCTGGTCTGCTTTGTCAGCTGTGAGACCATATATAGACAGGTGTGTGTCTTTCCACATTGTGTCCAATCAGCTGAGTTTACCACAGGTGTACTCCAATCAAGGTGTAGACACATCTCAGAGATGAGCAACAGAAATGAGAGGAACCTCAACAACATCTCTTTTATTTGAGCACGACGCCGCAACATGACAAAATGTGACATAATTGAAGGGTCTGAACACTCTCTAAACACACTGTGTCCATCAACCACAATTGTACAATTGTTTTGCCCCAGTTTGCACCGTGGATCTGCACAAATCCACTGAAGTTCACTGTTGCTTAGTTAAAGTCAGTTTAGTTCGGACCACTCACAGGTTTCTAGGCCTGTGGCAGCATTGAAGCGAGCTCTGTCTGTCTTTGTTAATGTACTTTTTAAGTAGCAGTTGTAGGAATTTGTCAAAGGTCTGTTGCCTGCATTTGACTTTTGTTTTCAGCTCAGTAAATATGTATATTTGAGTATTAGTGGCTAAAATTAACGAGACATTTGATTTCCTCATGATGTATACGTGAAGTAACTAGAAATTCTAGAAATGTGTGCGACTACTGTTTGATTCAGCAGCAGTCGGATCATCTGCCAAAGAAGTTGAATGCTGATCATTCAGAACTCCTGATCTTAAAGTCAGACGGGGGTCGTCTTCTGAGAACACTGACTGAGCTGAAGATTTATCTATGAAGCAAAATCTACAGAAATAATTTGCACCAAATGACTCAGAGGAGCGGAGAATGTTCCACATACCCAAGTTATCAGCAGTAATTTGTGCACGAGTGCCACACACAGAAACCTCAGCGAATGGAGCAGAAACCCCACTAGTCTCTAATTTTTCTGATCCTTTACTAAGGTTCAGAATGAACTCAAATATTTAGATTTCCTGAAAATGAGCTGGAGTGTTTTCAGTGTGGGAATGTATATGAATCTGTCACTGACTGGAACTTGCTCCTAACTTGTTCCAGTTTTGCTGTTTCATCAGGTATCACACCTTCCTCCTGAACGCTCTTCAACTGGCTGCACTATGTGACCACGCAGCTGCTTGTTAATGAAATGGGCTGAGAGCTAAATAGATAGTGACAGTAGTATCTGAAATCTAGGCCCCTAAAGGAGGATGATAAGTAAGACACAATCACAGCTTCTGGGGAAAGAAATAATCAGAATAGTTTAATTCACACAAAAGAAGACGTGGTGCAAAATCAACCCTTCAGATCGGCTGAATAGAAATTAGACTTTTTAAAATAAAATACAGACCAACTGAAATATTTCCCCTTTTTTTAGAGCTTTCTCTCTTCTTCAAATATTAGGCAGCAAAATCAAATATAAATCAGACTGTCCATCCTTCAGTTTTCTTTTTCCTCTATCCGGGTGCTATCACATTCAATTCAATACAATTCTTCAGTCTTTATTTATTTCCTCCTGAAATGCAAAGTTTTCGCTTGAAGAAGTTCTTAGCTCAGTCAAGTCAGAAAGTTTTTTTTAGTCACCTACGAAGTTTTAGTTCAGCTTGGGCCTTTTTTCTCTATTTTTGCTTCAGCTTATCTGTGAGTCCAAGAGAAGAATCCAGCTCGTCCAAACCCTGTGGCCTTGACTCCAGCTCCTCAACACGCTGCAGCAGTGCTCCTCATTAAACCTCCTGCACACTGGAAGTCCTCAGTCGTCCTCTCAGAGATCCATCATCAAAAAACCAACTGGAGAAAAGTCACGACCCCCCTTCATCTTCTGCTCACCAACGGTATCTCAGGTGACGGCAGGTTTCCTCTGAATAACCTCCACCATAACCTGCAGCACATTTAAAGAACTTATCCCTTCACTCTTTTTGCTGACTTGGATTCACGCTGGACTCCACTCGTTCTCTCTCCTCCTCTTTTTCACCTCCTCTCTCTGCTCTCCACTGCTCCTCTGACTGGCCCTGTGCGCCACCTCCTGGTGTTTTAGAGAAGCTACAACAATAACACGCCTGTTTATCTTCTGGACTCCTAATGGAACCATAACAATAACTACCCTTTCATTTAGCTGAATATCTGTTCAGTTTATGGGGGTTACAACTATCTTCCCTGAAATATTTCTGCCATTTGCTTTCAGAAGTCAACTGCGAAAAGTCCAGTCCATACTTCTAAATAACTCCTCTATAGGAGCTCTGGAGGTGCTGTTGTCTGGCAGTGAGTTCAGTCCTTCATGTTAACCGGCACATCTCCCACTAAATCCTCTAAATTCTCAGCTGTAGCCAGAACTACAGCGTTTGGCCCACTGCTCCCCAAAGGTTTAGCTATAACAGGAACACACATATCTTGGTTGTGAGTTGACACTGAAGAGCCTGATTCAATATGTTGGCAGTGAGATGAAGTTGAGGGTGTTTCATCATGCAAGCACTGAGACTTATTGTGCTGTTCTATATCATGGTCAGAGGGTCTCGTGAGGCACACGTGAGTTGTCAGTATGAGCATGTATCTTAATCTTATGTCTTCTAAATCCAGAACTACTTGAGAATTTCAAGCAACATCCTTTTTGACCAAACTTTTGTCTCAAATTTAATAAAACTGTCCCAAAGGATGAAGCACAAAGGAAACATTTCAGGAAAGGAAACATTGAAATCCCTCGGTGTCCAAGAAACGAGGAAACATTTGAAGTATGTCTCTGATCACTGTGGATCATGGAGCATCTGCTGACGATAGTGGAATGTTTCTCCCTTCTTTTGGAAAAGTAAGTCATGGTCGGTGGTGTGGTGAAGAAGAGACGTGGCCTCCATACATTCATCTCCTATTCTCTGGTCATCTGTGGAACCAAATGTTCTTGAAGATGTGGGACCTCCTTTTAGCGCTGCTCTGTTACAGGATGTGGATGTGGTTTTGGATTGACGTTGCACAGTCTTGACACACCACTCAAGAAAGCCTGTGTTGGTCTCAATGTCATAGAAATGTTCCTGAAAATAAAAAGAGAATTTCTAGTTGAAATGCAGACAGTAACAGGTTTTTGATGCATCTGGTCCATGTTTGCTGCTTATACACAAAAGATCAACAAACCACAATGTAACCACCATCACTATTTCACATAGCGGCTACAATGCAAACTCACGTATCCCTTTTTTGAGTATGGGTCCTTCAAAGATGGGAAGAGTCAACCAATCCCGAGGGCACGAGACTCCTTTGTTGCTTTACTTACGGCTCTCCTGCAAAAGAAGCATTGTTTGTGATAAGATCCTTAACCCCCAAACAAATGAGAATTTTATGTCATTAACATCAAGCCTCTTACTCTTCATTTTTAATCACCTGGTGGAATCTTTCAAACTCCCAGTGTCTTCAGATTCTTTGATCACAGTCATCCTGCCAGCTTGGAAGTGAGAATCTGCTCCACTGTCTACAATTGGCATTAATAATTTACAATAAATATGTGCTTGATACACTGAAAAAAATGTTTTGTTGAATTTACTTAATTTTATTATGGTAAGTTCTTGCACGAAATAAATATATCTAAATCCAGATATAATTTTTAAGTTGACTGTACTTATAATTTATAAGCCATTTTTAAATGTTTTATTTTTGTAATTTTAGCTCAAAATATTAGTCTGATTTTCTCAGTAATTCCAACTAAACTCATAATTATTAATTAAATATACTTAAATACTTTGTACTTACTTTGTATTAACCATTTTTCTATTGTACATTTAGATCAATGAAATTCTGTAATTACTACATTTTAAAATTAAGTTGATTCTAATTAAACATTTTTAATTATCATTGGTAGTTTCAATAAATTCAAAAGTGAGAAAACCACAATATGTGTTTAAACAATTGTTTATTTTGTCCCTAAACATTTAACAATGTCCGAGTACAATAACCAAGAACCAGCATATATACTTGCTACTTTTTTGAGTGTGTACAATGTTATACTCATTACTCTCTTACCCTCTATAATCAGATACATGAGAAGGCTTTTAAATGGAAAAAAAAAAGCTGTTGCTCAGGTTCTGTTAACATAAAATACATAATAAAACATTATACATTAATAAGTGCAGTCTCCTGGCCAGACAGAGCACAATTTTTGTTTTCCCAAACAAGTTCCTGTAATGTAACTCAGTGGTAAACCTTTCTTGAGTTGCTTAACATCTTTTTTAAAAAAAATGTGCCTATTACCATCTATTAAAAAAAATTAACACAAGAACATAAATCATGTTCCAGTACCACTCATTAACAAAAACCAAACCGTACCAGAAGTGTCCACAGCTAGGAAACAACAAACACAGATGACCTGACTGAGATTTCAACACACTGCAAACACGTCTTTGCTGAGTGTTACAATTTTCATTTCAAATGAATATTCCCTCATATATGTTAGGTGTACTGTCCTAACAAGTGGTTGTAAATACTTCAATCCTACACACACTTTTTGAACGAACTTGTAATAGTACCTCAGCTCCTTGGGGTAGGCCAGGTTCAGTGCATAGATTACTCCAAGCATCAATGCACAACCTTGGGCTGCACCTCCAATGTTGTCCAGGATGATCACTCCGTCAACAAAAATTCCAATGTCATCATAATGTCCATTTTCTCCACCCTCCTTGTTGATGACATAAATGCTCATTGTTCTTCTGCATGTCCCTCTGGATGTCATCTGCTTCGATGTCCTGTATATTTAAAGAAAATCGGAGAAAAAGGAAAACATTTGAATTCCATATACTTTACCTGATGATAAACAATCATCCCTGACATGAAGCTTTGGGACCAAATGTAGTAAAATAGAGTATTGCCCATTACTGACACTCCAAAAAATGCAGTAATTTTACCATATTTACTTTGTGGATTAACACAATCTAGCTACTAGCTGTTGATTTACACTATATGTTGACTACAGAAAAATAACCCAGAGTTCTGTACAGCTGTGAAAAACAAGTACATCCCATGGAAATTGTTGGCTTTTTTTGACATACAGTTCAGACTGGAAGTATTTGAACAGTTACACAGTTTTTGTTCTTTAGGCTCTGAGCTTCAGCACATTCCGTTTGAAATAAAATAATGCACACTACATTAAAGTGCAGAGTCTCAGCTTTAATTTGAGCCAGTTTACATCAATACAGAAATAACTGTGTGGTAGATATAGCCCTGTTAACATATAGTGCCCAGAGTTGACTGAGATTTGAGAGTTGCCATTTAAATTTAGGTGGAGTTGTCTGTCAATATGAGAAGTGAAGAAGTGACCATGCAAGTAAAGAAGATGATAATGAGGCTCAAAAAAAGCAAAAATCTATCAGAGAGATATCAAAGGTAGTTAGTTTGGCAATATCAGCAGCTGGATCTAAAAAGCAGGTGTGTGTCTGTCAGACATGGAGGAGACCCAATGACTTGTAATAAGTAATGGGCAGGTGACTTTAGAATCTTAAAACATTTTATATAAGTCACAGTACATCTAACTGGAAAAAGCATTTACACTGACTTACCATATACTCCTGAATTAGATGTCCATCATCCTCTCCAAGGTAGACACAAAGTGCCTTGAGGAGTGCTGCCCTCTTGTGATTAACATCACTCGTAGCCTGTGTAAAGGGATTCCATTGATTAATACAGATAATACACGCATAAATGAAAATTAAAAAATATTTGAAATTTCCAACCTGTGGTAAGCAAAAAACTGTACATTGACTTCCAATCAATTTTGTCAAGTCAATTCTTATTTATATAGTCCAATATCAAGTCAAACATAATGTTAAGTGGCCTTCCTTCTTTAACTACAAAATAATAATGAAGTGTGGCTTAGTTTTTATTTTTTAAGTGAGAGGTATGAATGTGTAGGATGAAAGCACTGTTTTAACTTTATTTATTCAGGGATATTCACTGACAACAATGTTGTCCTCTTTACAGGTAGGTGCTTAGTACATCCAGTTTGATCTGCTGGCCACTGACCTAAGCATTGTCAAACACACTGCTCAAGGCAGGTGTTGCACTTTCACTGTCCCCACCTGAGAAACCATGACTGAATTGGTACCTTTCTGATCAGAAGTCTGCTTCTGTAGTCCATGTGCCACTATTGCCAAAATTTTTATACAACATTATATACACATATTTACCTCTTGTAAGATCTTTAGATGTTTTGGCTAGTTTCTGGCCAGAAACACCCCCCTTCTTCTGGAAAACGGATGTCAGCTGGGGTAAAAGATTGTCCAACTGTGACATGAAGGTTGACTCAAGTGGAAGCGTTGTAATACGCTGGAACTCAGCATTTATCTGTTATACAGAAGGAAATGACAGAAGAACACTTTGTTCAGTCATTGGCGTAAGGATATTTTGGAGCTAATGTATCCCATCAACCCTTGGATGCACAACCTACCAATAGCTACACTCTTCCACGAGTGGGGTCAAAAATGACCCCAATTAAATCAATGCGTTTTTGCAATAAACTGGGTTGCTATTCTTCAAAATCTTTAAAACGAAGAGTTGTAATATTTTCATATTCCAGGTATTCCTCATAGAACATGTTTGTGACATGAGGCCATTTGCATTTTTATTTATTTTTATTTTTAATTTATTTTTTTTTAATGTTTTTGTATCACTACCCCACTCTTCCACAAGTGGGGTCAAAAATGACCCCAATTAAAATCAATGCGTTTTTGCAATAAACTAAAGACATTTCTCTCATTTTGGTTAAAGATGATATATTTTGTTCAAACAAAAGAGTAATTTCATTTTTGACATGTACATTTTTTACTTTTCATTCACATTTTAGCATTTAACAATCAATCAATCAGGTCAATCAGGTGTCAAAACATGTTTGTGTGTCCCTATGTACCATATACATATACCATAACACTGTCCACGCATATGTACACACACAAACATCTTATCTCCTCTCACTGTGTGCAGCTGTCACAAACTACTTGCTTCTGGCTGTGACCATTGAACACAGGGGTACTTCCAACAGCAATCAGTGGCTTTGCGATCTTTGTTTCTTGGACACAACTGGCACCGCTTTCTCTTCTGCTGGCCCTGTGTGCTTCTTTCCTGTGGCCGGATCGCAGCAGTTTTTGTCACTTCACACCTTCCCATTGCTTCAGTGATGTAGGTTGGTAGGGTCGGGGTACCTTCCAGTCGACTTTTGATGTGAGGTGTCACAAGCTCCTTTGAGAGCTCTGTGAGGAAGTGTCGTCGTCCATCGGTGATGCCTGTGTAAAATTCAGGGTGCTGAGCCCTGAAAAATGAATAGGCATTCAGAGCGGCAACATCAATCATGTTGTACCAAAGTACCATGGGCCACCTCTGCGTCTGGCGTTTGCAGGTGTAGTTGCCATCCATTTGGTCCATCGTATCTACTCCTCCTTTGGTTAGGTTGTAGAAGAGGATCACTTCTGTTTTTTTCTTTGGGCTGTTTTCATCCACCATCTTGCTGTGGTGCATTGTGCTAAGCAGCAGAACAGCCTTTCCCTTTTTTCTCACATAACTGATCATGGTCATGCTGCCATTGAACCCAAATTCAGTGCTGTGGACCTCTCTGGACCTGGAAGCCTTCATGACTGGAGGAATGTCTGGCTTGTTCTGTCGCAAAGTTCCCACAATAGTCAGACCCTTCTCCAGGAGATGCTCTGCAAGAGGCACACTGGTGAAGAAGTTGTCAGTGGTGATGTTGCGAACTGTGTGTCTGAATCCACTGCACAACTGACAGACAATGTTTTTTTTTTAGCTAGGTCAGGTACAAAGTGTGTGTGTGTGTGTGTGTGTTTGTGTGTGTGTGTGTGTGTGTGTGTGTGTGTGTGTGTGTGTGTGTTAGCCAACAATACTGTTGGCTACTGTTAGCTAACAATACTGTTGGCTACTGTTAGCGAACAATACTGTTAGCTACTGTTAGCTAACACAATACTGTGTTACCTACCTAAATACAATACTGTTAGCTAACAACAAAGTAGGCTAATCTGATCACACATTTCACACATTTGATCACTAATTTGATCACACATTGTAATCTGTCAATGAACAATAAGTTCATAAATGGAGATAATACTTACATGTATGTTGCTGTGTAAAAATGACCTCCTGGGTGGTGAGACTGCTGACATCAGATGTGTAAGTGGGACAGTATTGACAGTCAAAGTTGCATCAGATGTGAGAGATGACATCAGATGTGTAAGTGGGACAGTCAGAGTTGCTAAGAATTAAAGGTTCATAGAAGATTCCATATGAACTGCTTGGGGTCATTTTTGACCGCACTTGTGGAAGAGTGGGGTAGTGATACAAAAACTGCAATTTCATAAAATTAATGAAAAATAAATAAAAATGCAAATGGCCTCATGTCACAAACATGTTTTATGAGGAATACCTGGAATATGAATATATTACAACTTTTCATTTTAAAGATTTTGAAGAATAACAACCCATGGGGTCATTTTTGACGTGTGCATCTAAGGGTTAAAAGGATGTATTCTAATTTTGACCTCTTCATCAACTAAGATTATATCCATAGCATATGCATTAGTATGCAGCACATTTTAGTCAGTTTATAGCTGTTAATCCAGGAGGTGAAATCAACACTGCATTTGTAGAATATATAGTTATTTAAACCTAGCAATTTTTGCTCTTCAAAGGACAAGTGACGAGATGTAATGTGGAAAAACATGCAAATGGTATAAAAACAGAGTGAATATTGGACTTGCATGTAGTACATCATGGACACAAACAAGTTTCTATATGAATGCTCTGTACCTGCTGACTGTGTATAGTAAACAGGCAACTGTTTGCTATACACATTCACTATATCAACTTTATATGTCAGAGGTTCTGTTCATAGCTTGCTGTGAAGGTCTTCTGCCCCCAAATGGCCAAAATTAATTACTGCATAGTATTCAAATTGCAGCACCAAGCACTGCTTTCTCTACAGGGGATTTATTTTTTTCAAATTGTTGTCACCTTTTATGTTACCTTATTAGTCTTTACATTTTAAGTTACGCAGTGAAATGACACAATGAGAAGAGGCACAATTGGGAAAAAGCAGTTGACGTCATTCAGAAGTTTGGCTCTCACATTTTCTAGACTTTCATCTGTTTCCCCAGCAGGGTGTGAAGGACAATAGTTGACTTCAGCCTTTTTAGCTTTCTTTATATTTTTGGCTGGAAGGCATTCATCGTTGGCTTTGTTTTTCAAAGCATTTAAAGTCACTTCAGGACAGCCAATGTTTTGCATCTTTGTCCTGTAATTAGCCATTTTGTATTTCAGACTAATCATCCAGGCATAGTAACCAGTGGAAGATGTCTCTTGCAAACAGGGAAATTTTTTGATTAATGTCCCTGCTACCTATTATTATATTTGGTGATTTTGTGGATATGCCCTATAGAAGAAAATCTCCTAAACTAGCTTTTCTAAGATGTCAGACTTCAGCCCTGGAGAAATCTTCAGTCTAGTGCATAGGTGTCAAACTCTGGCCCGTGGGCCAAATTTGGCCCGCAGTGTAATTATATTTGGCCCGCGAGACAGTACCCAATGACTACTAGAGCTGGCCCGCCGGTATTATACAGCGCTTGTCTTGCTAATACTACCGCCATGCTCTGGGGCAAATGCCTTGTGAGCAGAGTGCAGTATGACACGATAACTACAAATCCCAGAATGCTCTGCTGGTGTTTCGGCGTCAATCAGGACAACACCCATAAACACCCTCTCCTCTCTCGACAGTAGTCATAGTGACCTCATGCTACTACTGGCACTGTGCTACCCCTCCCAAAAATGGTGAAAAGAAAGGCAGAAAACAGGAGTAACATTGTTATTAGTTCATTGATTTATTTTATTTTTAAATTTATTATTAGCCTGTGGAAAAAGGTTACTGTTGAAATCTAAATTAGAAAGCTGCAAATAAAAAAAGAGGCATACGATTTTTGTTTAAATTTTATTGAAGAAATGAATGCCATTGATGTGTTTTTTTTTTTTTTTGAAATTCGATTTTGCATGTGTGCAATATTAAGTTATATTTTGTATAGTATTAAGCTTTGCTTGTTCCATATTCAATGTTTAAGCAAAATTTGTTTGGGTCCATATGAAAAGGTTCATTGTTATATCTGGAGGAAGATTTTTTCAATAAATATCAATGTTGGCCTGCGACTTTGTCCAAGTTTTAAATTTTGGCCCACTGCGTATTTGAGTTTGACATCCCTGGTCTAGTGCCAGTTTCTCTGAAGGGTACTGGTCTACCAAGGCACCAAGTTGAATGATGGAGACTTGTGATGTAGGACATAACTCAAACGCCCTAAAATGCTCCCTATACCAAGCACTCAACTCTTTAGCAATGAAGCTCAAGCTCTTCTCCACAACAACCATCTGGACAACTTGCAAATTCTGGCAAGCCACCAGCAGAGCCATAAACAACAATCATGCCATTCCTGTAGTTCACTCCATTAAGAGATGCATTCTTTGTGAGCTGAATGTGAGTAATATCAGGGTATTTTAGCTTCAAAAACTTCTGTACATCCTGATGCAAAATGTCAACAGAGACAGTTGAGACAGCTGAGACAGTCAAGCTAGACTTTTCAGTTGTGGTTGACGCCAAGTGATATGCCATCATGAACTTATGTTTCACCACCAGGGACAAGAGTATGTTTTTACAGCAGCGTGTGTGGCGAACAACCTGCTTTAAAAAACTGTGCTTTGCCTCAAACTTCATTGTCCACATACCAACTAGTGGACCAAAAAAATGGATAATCTGGGGATAATGTTCCACAAAATGATGTTTCGGTAACAGCTTTACACCCGGAAACACCTCTTGTAACCTACATCTGTGGTCACAGATTCTGGCTTCAAGGAAAGCAATTGACTGTGCTGTGTGTACTGGCGCAACAACTAGTTCAACAATATCTTTAAGGTCCAAAATGACCTGCCAAGCTGGCTCATCTGGAGGCACCAACTGTCCAACCAAAAATGGAAGGAATCTTAAAAGACTCCAATTTTCGTGAGCATTTCCTCCAATACTTCTGTTCAGCATGAACGTCCTAGGAATAGCATGAGGACGGTTACTCTTGTCTGCCCATTTGTAAGAAAATTTCAGAATGGACTCATTGAGATTGTCAAGTGTGAAATATTTTTTCGAAATTAACAGATTTAGGCAATGTGCCAACTCAACTGGTAATATGCCTTCAAAGATGTCATGGGCAACATCTGGAGGGTAGCCAGTGCAAACACTGAAATGAGAAAGATGTGCGGAGAAAACACACTGCCTTTTAACACCGTAACATGGTTTTGCATTGCCCTGTGCTGAACTAACATGTACTTCATGTATCTCTTTGCGTCTGAGAGTAAATGCACTCACCTCCTCCTCCTGAATTTGAGACTTTTGTGCCACACAAAACCGGCAAATGTATTCACCTACAAAACTCTCAATAAATCCTGAAATTCCATGTGCTGCCAAATTGTCTGCTATAACACACTGTATTGTGCCAAAATCTCCAAGATGTGCAACAAAAATACCTTGACTTTCCAAAGTCACAAGATCCTGCAATAAGGGCTCTAAGACCTTTCCATATCCATAACTCCTCACATCTTCAGATCTGCAGAGAAAAGCCAAATAAATGGAAGACAACGAGGAATGGCAACCAGGTGGCAAATTGCTGAGATTCTGAGATCTTGTGCTTTTTACGAGATGTGCCAAGTGGATTACAAATCTCAAAATCATCCACGCACAAATTCAGTAACACGCGCAACTCACCTCCTGATAAAAAACTTCATTGAAAAACAAACCATCTCTAAAAGACCTGTATATCACTTCTCTTCCTTTTTCTTCTGATATGAGACTACTATCTAACACTTGTCTCAGAATATGACCATCAGCAAAAAGCTGCTGCAAAACCTTCAATACCGGAACATATTGCAGTGTTCTTTTACCTTTTTCATCCAAAATATATTCTATTGGCTCCACAACTTTACCAATTGACTTGTACACAGGATTAGATGTACACAGAGCAGATGCAAGTTCTTTAATGACTGACTGGTCAACTTGCAGGCTGTAACTATTCAGTGTGTCTTGTATCACATTTGTTGTACTGCACAAAGTGTTAAATGTCTTACTCTGTTCAATGTTGAAAAATCCCTCTCACAGTTTACACTTGAGATGGGCACCGTCAGGGCAATGGCTGCCAGCTGGCTCATGGAGGGATACAGCTGTGCCCACTCGTCATTTTGTGATGACAGTTTTTCCATGATCGTTACTTGGTCCATATCCTGAAACACATTTAACACAGTGGGACAACATGTCATTAAATAGGTTCCTCCATCATCTTTCTGCTGAACTCCCCCATTAATTTGGACCTAACATTTTACCTTAAAAGCTCCTGTGAGTAAATGCTGCTTGTAAGATGACCATTCCTGCAGCAGAGTGGTTTCAGGCTGCTGCTGCAGGAACTTGTTGGCCAGGGGCTTGAGGTCTTCAGTGATGACAGTATTGTCTTCTTTTAGTGCCTGGGGTCCCAGCACATGGAAAGCTCCAATTATCCCCAGGTTATGAAATCTCCTGTCCAGGCTGTCCAGGAGACCATCCAGATATGGCCCCATTATGGTACAAAAAAGAAAATGAGTGCAGAGTTTGATTAATTCAAACCTTTATTTGCACAGGGAGATAAGCTAAGAGTTAGGTCTCCTTCCCAGAAGTGCCCTGTAATACAAAATACAATGAAAATAAAATAACACAATAACAGTAATAACATACATAGCTGAAAGGTGACAAGTAAACAGGACAGACAGGAAAAAAGAAAACACAATTACTCAAAATATTTCAAGGTAGCACTAGCTTTTCAACACTGACCTACTCCACTAACTCAGTTATAAATTGAATTAAAACAAATTTACCTGTGTCCTGAACCTGGACCAGAGCATGTCTCTGGTGTACTCCACCTGGTCTCTGCCTCTCCTTCCCCTCTCCTCTTCATGCCTGATTTCAAAGGCCCCTAATCCTGCAGGATCATCCAGGTCATTGTGGAGCTGGGCCAAGAATGATCCAAGCGGCTGTGCATCACCAGCATCCATGATGGCTCTCAGGCATGCCACTGTGCCTGGGACCTAATATAGGCAGTCACAAAAAATACTTATTTTTCTTGAATGCAAAATGTCATGATTTAATGGTCTAACTGGTTCTACTCTCTTATTAAGAGAGAAACATGTTAAAGTAGTAGACTAATGGACCTGCTCTTTTACGGCCAAGAAGTTCACATTTTCCTTCTGGAAAATCTTGGACAGGCGAGCAAGATGTGGCAACACATCAGCCTGGAGATAGAGTGCAGCAACAAAGCGGTAGGTGCAGCAGAATCCATAGAGACCCTTGGCCTGTGGACACTTGTTGGTCTCTGTCTCCTCTGCCAAGGCACCCAGTACTGCACTGAGGTTTCTTTGCAGAGTGCTGACTGCCAGGTGCTCTGACAGCCAGCGTGTGTCCTTCACTTGCTAAAAAATATTTCAGTCGTTAAGATAAAAGATTGAGACAGAAAGTATTTCTATGCACAATAATGCCCAGTGTTAAAAGTATGTGTTTCTATGATCTCACCGTTACTTTTTAAGTCCTTAAGGCCCAAGGACTCCGCTGCAGCTTTCAGAACAGCAGTTCTGTTGGCGCTGTTACGGAAGTATAGGTGGAGCTGCTGCAGGTGGTCCCTGTAGGTAGCCATGTATGGAACCTCAAATGAGGCATCTCTACATACCAGGGCAAGACGATGGGCAGCACAGGCAACTGGCAGCAACCAGGGAAAGGCATCCTGCAACTGCTTTGCTACACCATGCAACCTTCCTGTTACAAAGCAGGTACAAATATGTTCATGCAAGACAAAGCAGGTCGTACTTAAGATGATCTGATCCATCAATTTAAATGACTTCCTATTAATTCACCTTGTGCCAGTAAGGCCTGAGACCTCACACTCTGTTTGTGGTGCTCCGTACTCATGTGCCTATCCAGGTAGTCAACTCGGTAAAGTTGACAGCCTGCCTCAATGAATGGCCGCTTCTCTGTTTCCTCTGTTATGTAGGATGTTGAATGTGACTTATGCTTGTTTAAACTGTTGAAATAAAGATTGTTTAAAAAAATTAAAAAGCCTGGCGAGCAATTCGTAGAGGAATGAATGAGCGGCATTTTGGATCCGGAAAACCAAGAGAGACATACCGCCAAAAAAATATCCAATCAGGTTATATAAAAGAATGACACGCCGACGTCTCCGCCATTCATTCATTGTTGCAGCGACAAGCGAGCCAACGCCGGCTTGACCTTCTGTTGTGGACGTTTATAATCAGTAAGTCATGTTTGAAGAATGTAAACAAGAAACAAACGACCGACAGATAAATCATATTTTGTATGAGTTTCCCCGCAGTTGTTGTTGTTGTTGTTGTTGTTGTTGTTGTGCGTGAATAAGTTCACTGTAAACTTACTGCTACTGTTTATACTCTGTGTAGGAGACACTTCAGTGAGCAGAGCCAACACTGGCTACAGTCGCAACGTCAAGTTTACTGGACTGCGTCGTGTAAAACGCTTGTGTTGTTTATTTATTTAGCACCTGTGTCTCCAGGGTTTTTAATGCTGAGTGCAACACACAGTGCGACGTATCACATGTGCTTTACTGGTAGATTTGAAACAGAATAATGGTTTAGATTGAACATTTATCTGAGTGTGGAGGAGGAAACAGATAGATTCAGTAAACACTGGAAATATACTATACATTACTTTTTAGACCTATGTTCCAGCTGTTGTATATACTCTTGGACAAATTTATACATATCTTTATATATTTTTTGCATATTCCTATGCCCATATAATGCACTTACTTCTATTTTATATGCTTCTTATTTATATTTTATATTTTTGTTTTAGTATAATTATAAATAAACAAGTTTGTATATATTTCTGATTCTGATAATATGCTGACAGTAAAAGGACCACTGCTGATATTTATTTAAACTTCCTAATCCCTGTCTATGATGGATAAATATACAGGACTCAATAATCTTTTTTCATGGCAGGCAAAATGCACAAGCAAGTTTTTTCCCTGGGAGAATCAGTGTTGTGTTTCGCAAGGGATATCCACTTGGATATCTCCGCCAAGATCCCACCGATGCAGCCAGACTGATAAAGAGCAACCCATCTCTACAGGACGGGTCTGCACCTGTAAAGGAGGAGCTGGTCCGACAGAACGCCCTCACTGTGGTCCGTCAGAGAGGAGGGGATGCTTCAGACAGAACAGAGGTGCTTGGAGAATACATCCTGCAGTTTGGAAAATATAAGGGGAAGTCGTTCCGCTGGCTTCTTGAGAATGACATGGGGTATACCATCTACCTGATCAAGAACCAGCAGAAAGAAGAGGCTGCAGGAGTCTTCGTGGCAGAGGGGCACAGCAAGGATAGCCTACTGTCCTTTGTGAGTTACGCCCTCAGCTTTAAAGACATCCAATCTCTTATTCAGTTTGAGTCAACAAAGCCAGTTGCAACAACAACAGCAGCATCAGAGGACGACCAGCTGGTTGGTTTTGGCTCTTGTGCTAACTGCACCTGGCTGCACTCCTCTCTGATGACACACGTCACATAATCCTGCTGAAGCCATGGGTGGGTCTTGTTTTTCTTTCTTTTTCTTCATTCAAAACGGTGTACAAGGTGTCAAGGAAGCACTTTAGTACTTTACTACACCAAAGGATAAAAACTTTAATAATTTCAGTCGTGATTTTATGCACATGACCCTGAGACATATTTTTCTAATATTGTAATTCTTTTGTGTTTGCATCACAGAAATGGATGAAGATGAAGAGCTGGAGAGAGCATCAGTGGACAACTCTGGGACCATGAACTATTTTCCCGAACCGACTTTACCGACCGAAATGTTCTCATGTTGACCACGTTCTGGTCGTGTTTGTGTTCTGGTGTTCTGCTTGTTGTCCCAGTGACTATGAATTGATACCACTCATCATGAGGGTAAGTATCAAGCCTTATTTTCTTATGTGGTTGAAATGGGGAAAAACTGCTGGTTACTAACCCTTGAATGCATGTGTTTGTGAGTTGTTGTTGAGTGCCATGTTGCTTTCCCTGCTCAGGCCAAACAGTAATTACTGTGACAATTGAATACTGAATGATTAAAATGTAAATCTAAGAAACACTACAATGCACATTGTTGTAAACACTACATGATGCATTATTTTACTGTATAAGATAAGCAGGTGAAGTAACAAATGGGTGACCTTTGTTTTTACTAATAACAATTTTTTTTTAAATTGCCAAAATATAAATGACTGACATGACTTTTTCTGTTGCAGCACCATGTGCTACACTGTCTGCACCAGCTGCACCGGCTTCAGAGGTGGATGGTAAATACATCATATTTTTCTATTTATCAATTTAAACCTTTTCTGTAATATTTACTGTCAATTATTTCTGTTATACCCAAACCCAGGAGTCATTACTTTTACCTCCCTTCCCTCCCTGCAGCCTCAGCTCTACCGTCTATAAAGAGACCTGTGCCCATTCCTCGGGAACTGTTGTGCCTTATGCCGGAAACAGAAGATCCCCTGCCCACAGAGACACCTGTCACGGTACCGAGTATGTACTGGTTTAACTATATTCACGTCTCAAAAACATCCATGGAGAGGCCATCATAACTGATTTTGTTCCTGTTGTCATAAATCAGATACAGCATCATGTTAACTTCCTCTAAAGATGATTGCAGCCAGCAGTCTGTGCGCAGCTTTCTGACTTTCAAGCGCTTACACTGTAGAGGCTAACTGTCATATTTCATTCTTTCTTTTTCTTATTGTGAATAACAATGAATATTTAATATTCTCCGCGACAGTGACAATTTCAGTTTCTCTTGAGACATCTGCAGTGACCAGTCAACTGCCAACTGCATATACAATATTCCATGTTGTAATCATTTTGGCACACAAGAATAATATCATTATTATTACTGAATACACTGGAATAGAAACAGTGATTGATATGACTGCTTTAACATTCTTGGGTCTTCTTTCCCCTCTGTTTTCTGTTTCAGGGATTGCTGTGCAGCATTTAAGGTGGCAGAATCTGTTGCAGGAGAGCATCTGAACTGGGACGCTTGGCGTACAGCTGATGCCATTGTTTCTGAGGCCACTTCCAGTAACCTGCTGAACACATGTGCATCAAGATCCCATTACAACACAGACATAACCATCAAGCTTGACTTGTTCCACTGTATGAGGCAGTTTCTCCGTGAGTGTGTCTCAGAACACCATCCCCTGTACAGTTCTTTTGCCCAGTTCCTACCTGCTGCCTTTTCTGTGGTGGATCAAGAGGACCTGCAGAGGCTTAAAGATGCCTATACCTTTTGTGGTATTCAACCTGCAAACCCAACAAAACACCACATCCGCCAGCACTGCAGGACCAAGATTCCTAAGCCTGAGGAGCTTGTTCAGAGAGTTGAGGGAGTTTTCCAGCATTTCCACCTCACTCAAGACCCAAATGGCGTCCCTCTCTTTAAGCCCTCTATGCTGAAGGTGTGGCGGATTCAGCGGGTGCACATCCTGCGTGGTTGCCTTAGTGACCCTGAGGTGGAAGGTGGGATCTTGTACAGGCATGGAGGAACGGTGCAGCTGAACCACGTGCAGGGTGAAGGCGCTAAAGTACCTGTTTGGATCCCCGTCAGAGGCACATCTCAACAGGAGGGATACCACTTCCATCAGGCTCAGTGGGTCACCGGAACACGCCTTTCCACAGCGCTGTTTCAAGCTCAGGGGATGATGGGGGTGACACGGTGGAATTACCAGCGTCTGTTGGACCTGAAGCAGCCAGGTGTTTCTCTTCCAGCCGTCTTTGATCCAGCTTTGATTGTGGACCTTAACGCAGTCTCTGAATGGGTGCTGGGCCAAGAGAAGTATCCTGTCCTTCATCTGTCCAGCAGAGACACTGGAGAGAAGTTTGACCTGGAATATGATGAGCCCGGTTGTCGTCCAGTTCCTCCAGACTGGGATAAGCACAGGACCAGGACAGACTCTACCCATGCCCTGAGTCTACATCCTCAAATAAGCCCACCTACTGAGCTTCCTCAGTCAACCTCCATGCCTCCAACCAAGCTGTTCCAGTTTCCTGCACGCCCTCTTGCTGATGTTTCCGTTCAACCGACTTCAGCTCCTGAGCCTAAATCTGAGCCAGGTAAACATTTGACAGACTTACACTGATGCAGTCATATCTATTTTTATCAGTTGGTTGTATTTTGTTGATGCAACAATGTGGGGACTATATTTAATTTATCACTTACTAGAGTTTTACACAGACATAGCCAGAATTACTTATTGCACTCTTGTCGTTTGTTGTTATAGGAACCACATTCCCACCACCCCTGCCTCTGCTGTCCTCGCCAACTGCTGCTCGCACTGGACCTGTGAAGACCGGAGGGAGGGTCTTTGTTTTGGACCACAAGCGCTGGCCATCCGCTATGAAGGACGTCATCGACAGCCTGCTCAACAAACATCGTGGGCAGAAGGACATGCTCAAGCTTGTGGACCAGGACTACACTGTTCTAGTTCATAACTCTAGTATAGACCCAAACAGCATGCTCCACCCAACAACCAGATTACATATTACACAGTATGTAAAGCACCTAATAGAGGAATGAATGAGCGGCATTTTGGATCCGGAAAACCAAGAGAGACATACCGCCAAAAAAATATCCAATCAGGTTATATAAAAGAATGACACGCCGACGTCTCCGCCATTCATTCATTGTTGCAGCGACAAGCGAGCCAACGCCGGCTTGACCTTCTGTTGTGGACGTTTATAATCAGTAAGTCATGTTTGAAGAATGTAAACAAGAAACAAACGACCGACAGATAAATCATATTTTGTATGAGTTTCCCCGCAGTTGTTGTTGTTGTTGTTGTTGTTGTTGTTGTGCGTGAATAAGTTCACTGTAAACTTACTGCTACTGTTTATACTCTGTGTAGGAGACACTTCAGTGAGCAGAGCCAACACTGGCTACAGTCGCAACGTCAAGTTTACTGGACTGCGTCGTGTAAAACGCTTGTGTTGTTTATTTATTTAGCACCTGTGTCTCCAGGGTTTTTAATGCTGAGTGCAACACACAGTGCGACGTATCACATGTGCTTTACTGGTAGATTTGAAACAGAATAATGGTTTAGATTGAACATTTATCTGAGTGTGGAGGAGGAAACAGATAGATTCAGTAAACACTGGAAATATACTATACATTACTTTTTAGACCTATGTTCCAGCTGTTGTATATACTCTTGGACAAATTTATACATATCTTTATATATTTTTTGCATATTCCTATGCCCATATAATGCACTTACTTCTATTTTATATGCTTCTTATTTATATTTTATATTTTTGTTTTAGTATAATTATAAATAAACAAGTTTGTATATATTTCTGATTCTGATAATATGCTGACAGTAAAAGGACCACTGCTGATATTTATTTAAACTTCCTAATCCCTGTCTATGATGGATAAATATACAGGACTCAATAATCTTTTTTCATGGCAGGCAAAATGCACAAGCAAGTTTTTTCCCTGGGAGAATCAGTGTTGTGTTTCGCAAGGGATATCCACTTGGATATCTCCGCCAAGATCCCACCGATGCAGCCAGACTGATAAAGAGCAACCCATCTCTACAGGACGGGTCTGCACCTGTAAAGGAGGAGCTGGTCCGACAGAACGCCCTCACTGTGGTCCGTCAGAGAGGAGGGGATGCTTCAGACAGAACAGAGGTGCTTGGAGAATACATCCTGCAGTTTGGAAAATATAAGGGGAAGTCGTTCCGCTGGCTTCTTGAGAATGACATGGGGTATACCATCTACCTGATCAAGAACCAGCAGAAAGAAGAGGCTGCAGGAGTCTTCGTGGCAGAGGGGCACAGCAAGGATAGCCTACTGTCCTTTGTGAGTTACGCCCTCAGCTTTAAAGACATCCAATCTCTTATTCAGTTTGAGTCAACAAAGCCAGTTGCAACAACAACAGCAGCATCAGAGGACGACCAGCTGGTTGGTTTTGGCTCTTGTGCTAACTGCACCTGGCTGCACTCCTCTCTGATGACACACGTCACATAATCCTGCTGAAGCCATGGGTGGGTCTTGTTTTTCTTTCTTTTTCTTCATTCAAAACGGTGTACAAGGTGTCAAGGAAGCACTTTAGTACTTTACTACACCAAAGGATAAAAACTTTAATAATTTCAGTCGTGATTTTATGCACATGACCCTGAGACATATTTTTCTAATATTGTAATTCTTTTGTGTTTGCATCACAGAAATGGATGAAGATGAAGAGCTGGAGAGAGCATCAGTGGACAACTCTGGGACCATGAACTATTTTCCCGAACCGACTTTACCGACCGAAATGTTCTCATGTTGACCACGTTCTGGTCGTGTTTGTGTTCTGGTGTTCTGCTTGTTGTCCCAGTGACTATGAATTGATACCACTCATCATGAGGGTAAGTATCAAGCCTTATTTTCTTATGTGGTTGAAATGGGGAAAAACTGCTGGTTACTAACCCTTGAATGCATGTGTTTGTGAGTTGTTGTTGAGTGCCATGTTGCTTTCCCTGCTCAGGCCAAACAGTAATTACTGTGACAATTGAATACTGAATGATTAAAATGTAAATCTAAGAAACACTACAATGCACATTGTTGTAAACACTACATGATGCATTATTTTACTGTATAAGATAAGCAGGTGAAGTAACAAATGGGTGACCTTTGTTTTTACTAATAACAATTTTTTTTTAAATTGCCAAAATATAAATGACTGACATGACTTTTTCTGTTGCAGCACCATGTGCTACACTGTCTGCACCAGCTGCACCGGCTTCAGAGGTGGATGGTAAATACATCATATTTTTCTATTTATCAATTTAAACCTTTTCTGTAATATTTACTGTCAATTATTTCTGTTATACCCAAACCCAGGAGTCATTACTTTTACCTCCCTTCCCTCCCTGCAGCCTCAGCTCTACCGTCTATAAAGAGACCTGTGCCCATTCCTCGGGAACTGTTGTGCCTTATGCCGGAAACAGAAGATCCCCTGCCCACAGAGACACCTGTCACGGTACCGAGTATGTACTGGTTTAACTATATTCACGTCTCAAAAACATCCATGGAGAGGCCATCATAACTGATTTTGTTCCTGTTGTCATAAATCAGATACAGCATCATGTTAACTTCCTCTAAAGATGATTGCAGCCAGCAGTCTGTGCGCAGCTTTCTGACTTTCAAGCGCTTACACTGTAGAGGCTAACTGTCATATTTCATTCTTTCTTTTTCTTATTGTGAATAACAATGAATATTTAATATTCTCCGCGACAGTGACAATTTCAGTTTCTCTTGAGACATCTGCAGTGACCAGTCAACTGCCAACTGCATATACAATATTCCATGTTGTAATCATTTTGGCACACAAGAATAATATCATTATTATTACTGAATACACTGGAATAGAAACAGTGATTGATATGACTGCTTTAACATTCTTGGGTCTTCTTTCCCCTCTGTTTTCTGTTTCAGGGATTGCTGTGCAGCATTTAAGGTGGCAGAATCTGTTGCAGGAGAGCATCTGAACTGGGATGCTTGGCGTACAGCTGATGCCATTGTTTCTGAGGCCACTTCCAGTAACCTGCTGAACACATGTGCATCAAGATCCCATTACAACACAGACATAACCATCAAGCTGGACTTGTTCCACTGTATGAGGCGGTTTCTCCGTGAGTGTGTCTCAGAACACCATCCCCTGTACAGTTCTTTTGCCCAGTTCCTGCCTGCTGCCTTTTCTGTGGTGGATCAAGAGGACCTGCAGAGGCTTAAAGATGCCTATACCTTTTGTGGTATTCAACCTGCAAACCCAACAAAACACCACATCCGCCAGCACTGCAGGACCAAGATTCCTAAGCCTGAGGAGCTTGTTCAGAGAGTTGAGGGAGTTTTCCAGCATTTCCACCTCACTCAAGACCCAAATGGCGTCCCTCTCTTTAAGCCCTCTATGCTGAAGGTGTGGCGGATTCAGCGGGTGCACATCCTGCGTGGTTGCCTTAGTGACCCTGAGGTGGAAGGTGGGATCTTGTACAGGCATGGAGGAACGGTGCAGCTGAACCACGTGCAGGGTGAAGGCGCTAAAGTACCTGTTTGGATCCCCGTCAGAGGCACATCTCAACAGGAGGGATACCACTTCCATCAGGCTCAGTGGGTCACCGGAACACGCCTTTCCACAGCGCTGTTTCAAGCTCAGGGGATGATGGGGGTGACACGGTGGAATTACCAGCGTCTGTTGGACCTGAAGCAGCCAGGTGTTTCTCTTCCAGCCGTCTTTGATCCAGCTTTGATTGTGGACCTTAACGCAGTCTCTGAACGGGTGCTGGGCCAAGAGAAGTATCCTGCCCTTCATCTGTCCAGCAGAGACACTGGAGAGAAGTTTGGCCTGGAATATGTTGAGCCCGGTTGTCGTCCAGTTCCTCTAGACTGGGATAAGCACAGGACCAGGACAGACTACCCACGCCCTGAGTCTACATCCTCAAATAAGCCCACCTACTGAGCTTCCTCAGTCAACCTCCATGCCTCCAACCAAGCTGTTCCAGTTTCCTGCACGCCCTCTTGCTGATGTTTCCGTTCAACCGACTTCAGCTCCTGAGCCTAAATCTGAGCCAGGTAAACATTTGACAGACTTACACTGATGCAGTCATATCTATTTTTATCAGTTGGTTGTATTTTGTTGATGCAACAATGTGGGGACTATATTTAATTTATCACTTACTAGAGTTTTACACAGACATAGCCAGAATTACTTATTGCACTCTTGTCGTTTGTTGTTATAGGAACCACATTCCCACCACCCCTGCCTCTGCTGTCCTCGCCAACTGCTGCTCGCACTGGACCTGTGAAGACCGGAGGGAGGGTCTTTGTTTTGGACCACAAGCGCTGGCCATCCGCTATGAAGGACGTCATCGACAGCCTGCTCAACAAACATCGTGGGCAGAAGGACATGCTCAAGCTTGTGGACCAGGACTACACTGTTCTAGTTCATAACTCTAGTATAGACCCAAACAGCATGCTCCACCCAACAACCAGATTACATATTACACAGTATGTAAAGCACCTAACGACTGGTTTTTTAAGTTTTCGATTTTATGCTCAAATGAAAAATGGAAAAAACGGATAACAAGCGTTTCCCATTTCATCCAATTGTCAGTGAGCCGGTGTAGGTACCAAATGTGTCCGGGTGGACCCATTTTATATGGGGCGGACACATTTGGTAACTACACCGGAAATTACCGTGACCTGGGAAGATCAATCAGAAGATTTAGCAGCAGAGCCAGCGTGGAAAATGGACATTTACATCCTCTTCCGTACAGACAAAAGGGTCACGCTAAAAACAAACGACATGACCACGGAGAAAATAAGTGTCATTTTCCAGGTATGTTTTTTTTTTAAATTTACATTTAATGTTACGTTTAAAACGATACTCATGGTGGCAACGTTAGCACACTCAGCCAAAACAGAAGCAATTGCTAACATCAATATTGTTTCTAAAGGAAAATAAGTTTGTTAAGGATTTTCATTCAAACTGCACGTATTATTATTTTATTAGTTTATTTTCCACACTGACTGCTCGAACACAACCAGCAACAACAAGTTTCCCGGGGCAAACTTCATACTACATCCATGCATATGTCTTATTCAGGAGTGTACAACAAACACCCTTCAAAATAAAAGTCACAGTCACTCATAACACAACGAGTAAGGTCGCGTTCTTTCACATTGCTTAATAAAGTTACTGCTCACTGCTTGAGATCCAGTAGCATAAACTTCAAAAATAGTAGCAATAACGTTAATTATCCGATGGTTATAGTTTATGTAATCCATCTCGGTACAAAGTTTAGTTTTATAAATTAATAACGGATAAAAAAAATTCCCCCTCTTTACTGTTCTGATTGGGACAAATTTGTTATATGTTGATTTTCCAATCATTATTTCATTCCAAAGATTTTTATTTTTTGCAGAGATTATTTAGGCATAATAAAGCATGTTGAATAATCTCTTAGAAGCCTATCTGATTTTTTTTGTCTTTGGTTGTAGAGACATTTTGTTGTATAAGTAAATTTTCCATAATCCATACAGAAGAGGCATACTTTTAACAGAGACACAGAGAAAATAGTGTAATGCATTTATTGAATAGCAGTTCAAAATGTCAGTGACTCCTAAGTGATTATTCTTTCATAGTAAAAGCTTATATGTAGAAGATTAGCCAACTACACCAAGTCGTAAGGACATTTCATCACACAAGGACAAGAACCCCTCTCGGTGCTAAAAAGTGCTCTAACATGACTTTACAATGCTGGTTTTCATTTATCTTTTTAGGATTTCTCAGCTTTATTGAACGGTTAAAATGTAAACTAATAAAAAGGCATTAATGATTTTGATAATGTAATTAAAAAAAGTTACATCATGACCATATATAACTGGCTATGAATGTGTGTGTGTGTACAAATTCAATCATATGAATAAGAACAGTGTTTAGGGTCTCTCTTCTAACCTATGTTTCTACCATAGGTTTAAAAGGAAACTGTCTATTTGACAGACGATCACAACGTGGCCATATTTCCCCAATCGGATGGTGACTTCAGCTCCTGGACCTCATCACCAAAAGTCACTATGAAGTGCATGGTGACAGCACCACTGTTGAGAAATCAGCAGCGGTACTTCCCACTGGTCCGCCTGTCCGCTTTTCTCTTCACCGCCCAACCAGCACAGCCACAAGCTCCTCCTGTCCAAGTTCAAGGAGCACCACCACTAAAAGCTTTGTTAGGTGAGGAAACTTTTACTCGTTCCTAAAGTATCCTTTGTCACCTCTGTTACTACTTATTTTTGGGCTACATTATTTGCAGAGGTGTGTCCAATTCTGTTTGCTGGTAAACCCTGCATATTATGGCTGAACAGTTCATCCAAATATTATCATAATTGTAATATGGCCAAGTGCGATGTCCAAATCACAGGAGCTGCAGTTTTTGGATAAAGGTAAAATGTGTCACAGTACTTTTTATGCTTGTATTATGGACAATAAAAATATGCAGTGTTCTGAACAAAATTCACATTTATTCATTTACAATTGAGCTTTGTAAAATCAATGTCTTACAGAAAAATACTGTAAATATACAGTATGCATATGCCTAGTTAGACATACCCCCACCTACAGTATATTTATCTTGCATGTCTTTCAGTGATACTTATCAGGTGCAACAATGCCTCCTGAAACATGCTATAGTCATTGTTAACCACTGTTTCAAAAAGAAGAGACATGTCTGGAAACCTCTCTCCAAACAGCTGCTCAGAATGACATCGTTCTTGCTCTGATGAAAATGGGTCAGAGCCAAAGGCAGATACCCAAGTCAGGGAGGACCCTAACTCCTCCTCGTACATGTGTGCTGCCTCAGCAGCATTGGGCAGCAGCTCTGTGGGCATTCTTGCTGGACAACTAGCAGCTGCAAGTTGGTTTGGTATCCCTCTGCCTAAGATTTGTAAAGATTTTTTAAAATTTGGTCAGTTGTTTTAAAACTACATTCATATAAATATTATCACACCTTACCTGGTATCCTATGGGCGTTCCAAGACTGCACAACTCTGCCAAGTCCTGTCTGACTCACTTGACATGCCAGGTTAGAGACACAATTTTGTTGTATTATCCTGCATATTGAGTAACTCCTGATCCAGCAGGCAGACCATGGCCTGTTTTAGGGGGTAGTTTACCCGATTGTTAACCTCTGGCCAAATTCTTTCCACTCGAAGGTTCTGTTTAAACACAAGAAAAACTTATTGTTTGAAAACACTTGAGATCGAAAAAACTTTCTTTAATAATCCAAAAATCAGAAAAGGTAGCAGACAGCATTGCTTTAACTATCACTGCTGTCAGGTTTTATCTGCATATTACACACTGTGCCAACTTTTTTTTCTGATTTGGGTTTGTAAAGGAGCTAAATAGCTAAATCATAGCTAAATCTGGCATAGATCATCTTCTCTCATTTGAGATTTATGTATTTGTGCATGGTCCCCGTTTCATAAATAAATAAATAAAAAGTTACTTATTATCTTTATACTGTATGTAATCAGTAGGACAAAATTCACCCTTGAAGAAGTTGTCTGCACGTAAGGAAGCCTATTGATGTTATGTCTGTGTTGAGACAGTTTTTCTTGTATGTACAGTGTCAAATAAAACTCCCTGCCATGATCGACTCTGATTTGGTCCCACATTCCATTGTTGGCAACTGCTTTCCTGTAATAGAGAATTGTGCAAATTATATGGATACATGTATGTGGATATGATAAATTCAGATTCATTTAACAGTCAAATGCACATAGTACACAGAGTGCAATAATTCTATGTAGAGCTTATTATTTACTTTGTTTTTAACATTGACTACTTGCCTGTAAACTTCCTCATAAATAATAAGGTTGTTCTTCACTGGCATTGTGGATTCAGCAACAATCTTGCTGCTGAAACCATCAATAGCCAAGACATGTGTCACTCCAAACATTCCCAGCTTCTCGTTTTGATCGAGGTGGAGTTTGTGGCCCTTGTATTCCGCATGGTAAGGAACTGGATTCAGATTACGTGCTCCCTAAAACAATTACAATGCAATCAATGAACAGCGCAATAACATTAAATCAGCTAAAATATTCGAATTATTCAGAAACCTAATACATGCATGTACTGATAATATAAGTCTAAATTAAACTTTTCATGAGGTCACTAACTTCAAAAATCATCTTTTTGCTCACAAATACAATTAATGTAGGTGACTTACCTGGCGGCGCAGCTCATTGTATGGCTGGTGAACCTCTCTAAGAATCCTTCCCACTCGTGCTTCACCTGCTTTAACTCCCACCGATGACAGGTATCCTGTCATGAATTTTCATCCATAAGTTGGACCTGTCTGTCGAGACAAAAAAAGGGTTAAATTAAATAATTTGCCTAGCCATGTAACTAAGACTCAACACTAATTTAAGATTTACAGCAAAAGTCAATAACAAAAACTGTCATGTGACTTTTGTGAAACTTGACATATACCTTTAAATCAGGGTCAAATATATCCACAGGAATTAGGCACAATGTATTCAATAGGGTGACCATGTTTTAATTTCAAAAAGACATACTCGAAATACAAAGGCCCAGTGTGTAATAATCAATACATTTCGTAGCACTTTCGTCCCAATCAGAACAGTAAGTGAGGGATTTTTTCCTGTTATCAATTTATAAAACTAAACTTTGTACTGGGATGGATTCACCATCATTTATCATTCACCACCATCCCGAAATACCGCTATTCCGACATGCGAACGTCCCACCATTCCGACAAGGCTTTCCATATAAGCAAATGTGCGTTACTCAACAGGTGACTCACTTCTTCAAAACATGCTGATAGAGGAATACCCACATTTGGCTGTGCGTAATTACGCAGCAGAGCGCAGACAGGAACTACATAGCTTGGAATGTTGGAAAGGCACCTTTAAAAAAAGAAGAAAAAATACCGTTATTCTGACCATAGGAGGCAAGAATTGTCGGAATGATGAGACGTTTGATAGAAAATTAAGTGTTGCCATTTAGACAATTAGAGGCCTATGACAGACTGGTGGGATGTCGGAATGACAGTGGCCCACCCAATGTGCTTTTGAACCTTAACTTAGACTGCGCTTGTTTAACACTATAGGCGATCATGTTTTATGTGAAAAGCGAATAGTTTTAGTTTGTAGGCTACATGTTAAAATGCGAGCACTTACCTTATCTATTGATGACAGGATAGCAGTTTCCAGTTCTGTGTCTGACACATGTCTTTTATGCCTGAGCTGGTGTTGAGCACAGAATCTTCTCACCGACATTTCCGAGAACCTCTGAACACCGAACTGCTGCAGCGTGGTGAAATCTCGGCATGCATTTTACCATCTTCAAAAAGCTGTCCAATCATATCTAAATGATCCTCAAGTCCGGCCATTATGTTTGTTTTGCGGGCTCTCGCAGTAAAGGCAGGGACGGCCACTTCCGGGTCTCGGTCATTTCCGGCTCACTGAACTTGCTTCAGATCAAAATTGGATGAAACGGGAAATGCTCGTTATCCGTTTTTTCATTTTAGTATGGGAAACGAATACAGAGAAAAAGAGTTGTTTTTTCGTTTTCTTATTTTTGGTTTTATTTTTAAAAACGAATGAACGAATGATACACGGATTCTGTTGCAATAGTTAACCCACCTCCACCTGTTCAGACCCTGGCCACACCTCTAACCCAGGACTCAATTGAGAGGATTGTTCAGGGTGTCCTGGAGAAGCAGCAGCAACAGCAACAGCCAGCACAAAAAAAACACACACTAAAACTTGTCTTTCCTGTGGCCAGCCAAAGTCCACTTCTTCTACCAGCAAGGTCCCGTCAGATATTTCTACTGCTCTAAAAAGGTTTTTAAAGCTTATGGCGCTGAAGGTTTGACAAACCCAAAAATGTCCTTTAATGATTTTGCAGGGACAGAGTTCTTTCAGCGGGAACTAGATGCCACAAAGAAGTGAGTGGAGGAGAGAGGCCAGCAGAAACGGAAAAGGACAGAATCACAGCCCACAGGTCACAAATGTAGATTCTGTCAAATGGAACTGAAGCAGGGCCCAAACAGCCCTCACATTCACACAGGCTTCCCTGGAGTGGCAGGGAAGAATATTTACTGCCCAGCCAAAGTCTTCTCCTTGTACAGAGATCAGGGCATGGAGAAGGAGATGACCTGGCAAGAGTTTCAGGAGTCTGGTTTCTTTGAGATGGAAACAAACAGATGGGAGAATGAAAAGGGAAAATGAGAGAAATGGGCAGTGTTGTATATAGTATTGTATATAGTGTTGTATATATTTATAGCCATGTATATATATTTTTATAGGTTAATTGTATGTATATATCTTGTTCAAGAAAATTGTTCCATTTTCTATTAGTATTATACGATTACAGTTTCATGTAGCTCTGTGTCAAAATTTCTGTTCACCTGTGTTATCGTGAATTCTATTTTATGTATGTGTGTTACTTTGCACCATGGCTTCTGTGTGTCTGTGTTTTTTTAAGTGTTATGACCGTATTCAGGTGTGTTCAATAAACAACATGCAGTTAATTCATGTCTACATGTTTCATTAAGACAAGTGAATAATGTATATTCATCTGTAAAAAGTCCAGGGCTTATCTGCATGAAGAGTTTTACATTTTTTCTTTGAAAGTACCTAAAGATATAAAAATCAGACTCCCCACAAAATCTAATGATAATCAGAAGTGAATAATAAAGTGGTATTCACTTTTATTTATTCAAAACAGCTGTGTGTCTTTGATAATGTATCACAAGCATTTCCCCGACTGGGATTCGAACCCGGGTCCGGATAATTATTTGTAAATATTCAGGAGAAAACTCAGTGGGAGAAGAACGTGGTTCAGCACCATGGACAGCGCGAAAAATGCTGCAATTTCATTGGCTGTCACTGCGTGCCAGCTATTCACGACTGGCCGCATTGAGAAAATGTGAGGTTATGTGACTAAAAACTATGCATTTCCACATCTGGATTACTACCATCATGACAGCAACACAGGTTTTTGTTTGAACTGCGATTGTCTCATTCTCCCATAGCCATTTGACAATGTATTAGTCTGTGGCAACTTAAAATTTCTGTGCGGTTAGACGTCTGTGAGCTGCTCACTGTCCCAGCGGATGGAGCCACTAATCAGCTGACTGAGTTACTGTAGCGGCTCGATTCCTCTCTCACCCTGGTCCCCTCTCTAAATCATTTTCTCTCACACCACTTTCCAGGGTGTCTTTTGAGCTCATCTGTGGCAGACGCAATTGTTGGCCGATATTTTCCCTGTTTCGTTTCTGCATAGAAGACGTCGTGAGACTTCCTTGTTTTCACTGGTCATTCATTTATTTCCTCCGTGACAGCAAAACACGTTACAGGAGCCTTCAGAAAACCCCGCAGGTTAAACTGGACTTACCAAACTCATTAACTAATTAACTCCGAAAGACTCACCACAAACTGACTTGATAACACTGGCTAGCCATTCTGGGCAGAGGACTTGTGCCGAAGTCTGTTTCCCCATCTAATAGTGTTTCCCTGGCGTTACGACATTGACAAACGTTCCCATGGGGAAACAGACTTCGACACAACACCATCATTTGTCATCTCTGCATTCAAAAAGAATTGCGGTAGAAAACTCTCTGCATAGTTTTTTTTAACAGGACAGTGAACATTGAATTGCTTTTAATATATTAGCAATGTCAAGTTAACTTGTTTGTAATGTTAACATGGTTATAGCTAACAGTACATCTACACTTAGCTAAAGTTTAACGGTCAGAATACAAAGTTCATAGCTGTAACTACTTTTTTTCTCTATCAAAACATGTTTTAAAGTGTAAAGACCCCGGTTAAAGTAAAAAACATAACACAACAATGACTATGAAATGCTTACTTACCGAAATCAGACAACCCTGGTTCAGCGTTGAACAAGGTGCACACGGCACGAACCATCAACGGCTGTAGAACGTAAAATGGCGGCACAGTGTATGGACATGCGCAGATAGTGCAGGATAGTATGTGCCAATTTAAATGTACATAGCATTTTCAAGCTACATTTACCTGAATAAATTTAACTAGTTTTAAACGTGGACAGTACATTTTGGAATTTCTTATATTATATAAGAATAATTAAATAACACATTTAAATCCATGGAATAAGCTTAATTAAAACATGTAACATTTAAAAGAGGCCAGAATCATTTTTTTCAGTGTACTCTGACACTCTCATGGGGTAAGCTGTGATCACACAACAGTATACATTTGGTAACACTTTAAATTATGGTTGTAGTTACATTTTAGAACATTTTATGTTGTTTGTGCTGAAGCAGAAACTCTACCAAGTGAAACTAGGTTTATAAAATCACTCGCTCATAATTTATCCCAAAATCACCACTTGCCTGTAACATCAGATGGATAGGTTGTATTTCAAGTTGTATTTCAACCGACTAACCACAAGGTGTGAGTGTCACAAAGTCTGTCAGGTCTGAGCAGTCAGCCGTGTTCATGGATAATTCTGCAAGTGGGAGGTCTGACCTGCACAATACATGCAACTTATTGTGGAGATTGTTGTTTTGATATCTGTGATCTCAGAATATCAGACAAGTATAAAGACAGTTTCTTTCAGAGTTAGGATACTCCTGAGGATACTAGGATAGTAAGTGTTGGGTAACAGGCGCTGAGGAGAGTCTGTGGTCACACTGCTATTCGAACAAGGGCTTTCCATTTATTAAGCAAATGTCGCGGTTACTCCAACAGTGACCTCACTCTCTCAAAAAACATGCTGTAGAGGGAATTACCCCACATTATTGGTGTTGCGTATTTACGCAAGCCAAGAGCGCAGACAGGAACTACATAGCTTGGAATGTTGGAAAGGGCCCTTTAAAAAAAAAGAAAGAAAATCACCGTTATTTCGGGGACCATAGGAGGCAAGGAATTGTCGGGGAATTGATGAGACTTTTAGATACGGCAAATAAGTGGTTGCCAGTTTAAGACAATTAGGGGGAGGCTTATGGGACAGGACTTGAGGGGGGATGTCGGAAATGACAAAGTTGGGGCCCACCCAATCGTTGCTTTTGAAACCTTGAAACTTTTAGGGGACCTCGCGCTATGTTTAAACACTTAGGCATCATGTCTTATTGGAAAAGCGAAATGTTTTAGTTTTGGTAGGCTACCATGTTTATAATTGCGCAGCACCTTACCTTATACTATGGTTGATGGGACCAGGATAGCAGCTGCAGTGTTACTGTGTGTTACTGACACACACTGTCCTTTTTATAGCCTGAGCTGGTGTTGACACAGAATTCGTTTCTCACCGACATTTCCGAGAACCTCTGAACACCGAACTGCTGCAGCGTGGTGAAATCTCGGCATGCATTTTACCATCTTCAAAAAGCTGCCCAATCATATCGAAATGATCCTCAAGTCTGGCCATTTTGTTTGTTTTTGCGAGCGGGGCTTCTCGCAAGTAAAAGGCAGGGGGACGGGGCCACTCCCGGGTCCGGTATCATTTTCCGGGACTCACTGTGGACTTGTGCTTCAAGATCAAAAATTGTATGCAAACGGGACAAATGGCTCGTTATTCCGGCTTTTTTTCATTTTAGTTATTGAGGAAACCGATAACAGGAAAAGAGTTGTAATTTTATTTCGTTTCTTTATTTTTGGTTTATATTTTTAAAATAAAAAATAAAGTAATAAAAAGGTGATTCATGTTTTCTGGAGCTTTTAAATACATCATGGAACTTGTTCAAGAGCCCTGGGCCACACCTTTCTAAACCAGGACTCAATTGAGGGAGGGATGTTTTCAGGGATGTTCACTGGAGCAAGCAGGCAGGCAACAAAGGGCAACGCCACGCACACAAAAAAAACCACACAAACAATTGTCTTTCTTGTGGCCAGACCAAGTCCCTTTCTTTCTACCAGGGAAAGGAGGGTCCCGTCAGATATTTCTACTGCTTCTAAAAAGGGTTTTTTAAAGGCTTATATAGGCCGCTTGAAGGTTTTGACCAAACAATAGTTTTCCTTTAATGATTTTGCAGGGACAGAGTTTCTCTTCAGCTTGGGAACTAGATGGCCACAAAGAACGTGAGGTGACTGGACGGAAGAGGGCACAAACGGAAAAGGACATGAATACAGCCACAGGTCACAATGTAGATTCTGTCAAATGGACTGGGAGCCGGGCGGCAAACAGCCCTTCCACATTCACACCAGGGGCTTCCTGGAGTTGGGGCAGGAGAATATTTAACTTGCCAGCCAAAGCGTCTTCTCTTGATACAGAGGACTCAAGGGGGCATGGAGAAGGGGATGACTGCGCAAGGAGTTTCGGGGTCTGGTTTCTTTGGGAGGATGGAAAAAACCAAAGACAGAATGGGAGGAAATGGACCTCTGTTACTACTTATTTTTGGGCTACATTATTTGCAGAGGTGTGTCCAATTCTGTTTGCTGGTAAACCCTGCATATTATGGCTGAACAGTTCATCCAAATATTATCATAATTGTAATATGGCCAAGTGCGATGTCCAAATCACAGGAGCTGCAGTTTTTGGATAAAGGTAAAATGTGTCACAGTACTTTTTATGCTTGTATTATGGACAATAAAAATATGCAGTGTTCTGAACAAAATTCACATTTATTCATTTACAATTGAGCTTTGTAAAATCAATGTCTTACAGAAAAATACTGTAAATATACAGTATGCATATGCCTAGTTAGACATACCCCCACCTACAGTATATTTATCTTGCATGTCTTTCAGTGATACTTATCAGGTGCAACAATGCCTCCTGAAACATGCTATAGTCATTGTTAACCACTGTTTCAAAAAGAAGAGACATGTCTGGAAACCTCTCTCCAAACAGCTGCTCAGAATGACATCGTTCTTGCTCTGATGAAAATGGGTCAGAGCCAAAGGCAGATACCCAAGTCAGGGAGGACCCTAACTCCTCCTCATACATGTGTGCTGCCTCAGCAGCATTGGGCAGCAGCTCTGTGGGCATTCTTGCTGGACAACTAGCAGCTGCAAGTTGGTTTGGTATCCCTCTGCCTAAGATTTGTAAAGATTTTTTAAAATTTGGTCAGTTGTTTTAAAACTACATTCATATAAATATTATCACACCTTACCTGGTATCCTATGGGCGTTCCAAGACTGCACAACTCTGCCAAGTCCTATCTGACTCACTTGACATGCCAGGTTAGAGACACAATTTTGTTGTATTATCCTGCATATTGAGTAACTCCTGATCCAGCAGGCAGACCATGGCCTGTTTTAGGGGGTAGTTTACCCGATTGTTAACCTCTGGCCAAATTCTTTCCACTCGAAGGTTCTGTTTAAACACAAGAAAAACTTATTGTTTGAAAACACTTGAGATCGAAAAAACTTTCTTTAATAATCCAAAAATCAGAAAAGGTAGCAGACAGCATTGCTTTAACTATCACTGCTGTCAGGTTTTATCTGCATATTACACACTGTGCCAACTTTTTTTTCTGATTTGGGTTTGTAAAGGAGCTAAATAGCTAAATCATAGCTAAATCTGGCATAGATCATCTTCTCTCATTTGAGATTTATGTATTTGTGCATGGTCCCCGTTTCATAAATAAATAAATAAAAAGTTACTTATTATCTTTATACTGTATGTAATCAGTAGGACAAAATTCACCCTTGAAGAAGTTGTCTGCACGTAAGGAAGCCTATTGATGTTATGTCTGTGTTGAGACAGTTTTTCTTGTATGTACAGTGTCAAATAAAACTCCCTGCCATGATCGACTCTGATTTGGTCCCACATTCCATTGTTGGCAACTGCTTTCCTGTAATAGAGAATTGTGCAAATTATATGGATACATGTATGTGGATATGATAAATTCAGATTCATTTAACAGTCAAATGCACATAGTACACAGAGTGCAATAATTCTATGTAGAGCTTATAATTTACTTTATTTTTAACATTGACTACTTGCCTGTAAACTTCCTCATAAATAATAAGGTTGTTCTTCACAGGCATTGTGGATTCAGCAACAATCTTGCTGCTGAAACCATCAATAGCCAAGACATGTGTCACTCCAAACATTCCCAGCTTCTCGTTTTGATCGAGGTGGAGTTTGTGGCCCTTGTATTCCGCATGGTAAGGAACTGGATTCAGATTACGTGCTCCCTAAAACAATTACAATGCAATCAATGAACAGCGCAATAACATTAAATCAGCTAAAATATTCGAATTATTCAGAAACCTAATACATGCATGTACTGATAATATAAGTCTAAATTAAACTTTTCATGAGGTCACTAACTTCAAAAATCATCTTTTTGCTCACAAATACAATTAATGTAGGTGACTTACCTGGCGGCGCAGCTCATTGTATGGCTGGTGAACCTCTCTAAGAATCCTTCCCACTCGTGCTTCACCTGCTTTAACTCCCACCGATGACAGGTATCCTGTCATGAATTTTCATCCATAAGTTGGACCTGTCTGTCGAGACAAAAAAAGGGTTAAATTAAATAATTTGCCTAGCCATGTAACTAAGACTCAACACTAATTTAAGATTTACAGCAAAAGTCAATAACAAAAACTGTCATGTGACTTTTGTGAAACTTGACATATACCTTTAAATCAGGGTCAAATATATCCACAGGAATTAGGCACAATGTATTCAATAGGGTGACCATGTTTTAATTTCAAAAAGACATACTCGAAATACAAAGGCCCAGTGTGTAATAATCAATACATTTCGTAGCACTTTCGTCCCAATCAGAACAGTAAGTGAGGGATTTTTTCCTGTTATCAATTTATAAAACTAAACTTTGTACTGGGATGGATTCACCATCATTTATCATTCACCACCATCCCGAAATACCGCTATTCCGACATGCGAACGTCCCACCATTCCGACAAGGCTTTCCATATAAGCAAATGTGCGTTACTCAACAGGTGACTCACTTCTTCAAAACATGCTGATAGAGGAATACCCACATTTGGCTGTGCGTAATTACGCAGCAGAGCGCAGACAGGAACTACATAGCTTGGAATGTTGGAAAGGCACCTTTAAAAAAAGAAGAAAAAATACCGTTATTCTGACCATAGGAGGCAAGAATTGTCGGAATGATGAGACGTTTGATAGAAAATTAAGTGTTGCCATTTAGACAATTAGAGGCCTATGACAGACTGGTGGGATGTCGGAATGACAGTGGCCCACCCAATGTGCTTTTGAACCTTAACTTAGACTGCGCTTGTTTAACACTATAGGCGATCATGTTTTATGTGAAAAGCGAATAGTTTTAGTTTGTAGGCTACATGTTAAAATGCGAGCACTTACCTTATCTATTGATGACAGGATAGCAGTTTCCAGTTCTGTGTCTGACACATGTCTTTTATGCCTGAGCTGGTGTTGAGCACAGAATCTTCTCACCGACATTTCCGAGAACCTCTGAACACCGAACTGCTGCAGCGTGGTGAAATCTCGGCATGCATTTTACCATCTTCAAAAAGCTGTCCAATCATATCTAAATGATCCTCAAGTCCGGCCATTATGTTTGTTTTGCGGGCTCTCGCAGTAAAGGCAGGGACGGCCACTTCCGGGTCTCGGTCATTTCCGGCTCACTGAACTTGCTTCAGATCAAAATTGGATGAAACGGGAAATGCTCGTTATCCGTTTTTTCATTTTAGTATGGGAAACGAATACAGAGAAAAAGAGTTGTTTTTTCGTTTTCTTATTTTTGGTTTTATTTTTAAAAACGAATGAACGAATGATACACGGATTCTGTTGCAATAGTTAACCCACCTCCACCTGTTCAGACCCTGGCCACACCTCTAACCCAGGACTCAATTGAGAGGATTGTTCAGGGTGTCCTGGAGAAGCAGCAGCAACAGCAACAGCCAGCACAAAAAAAACACACACTAAAACTTGTCTTTCCTGTGGCCAGCCAAAGTCCACTTCTTCTACCAGCAAGGTCCCGTCAGATATTTCTACTGCTCTAAAAAGGTTTTTAAAGCTTATGGCGCTGAAGGTTTGACAAACCCAAAAATGTCCTTTAATGATTTTGCAGGGACAGAGTTCTTTCAGCGGGAACTAGATGCCACAAAGAAGTGAGTGGAGGAGAGAGGCCAGCAGAAACGGAAAAGGACAGAATCACAGCCCACAGGTCACAAATGTAGATTCTGTCAAATGGAACTGAAGCAGGGCCCAAACAGCCCTCACATTCACACAGGCTTCCCTGGAGTGGCAGGGAAGAATATTTACTGCCCAGCCAAAGTCTTCTCCTTGTACAGAGATCAGGGCATGGAGAAGGAGATGACCTGGCAAGAGTTTCAGGAGTCTGGTTTCTTTGAGATGGAAACAAACAGATGGGAGAATGAAAAGGGAAAATGAGAGAAATGGGCAGTGTTGTATATAGTATTGTATATAGTGTTGTATATATTTATAGCCATGTATATATATTTTTATAGGTTAATTGTATGTATATATCTTGTTCAAGAAAATTGTTCCATTTTCTATTAGTATTATACGATTACAGTTTCATGTAGCTCTGTGTCAAAATTTCTGTTCACCTGTGTTATCGTGAATTCTATTTTATGTATGTGTGTTACTTTGCACCATGGCTTCTGTGTGTCTGTGTTTTTTTAAGTGTTATGACCGTATTCAGGTGTGTTCAATAAACAACATGCAGTTAATTCATGTCTACATGTTTCATTAAGACAAGTGAATAATGTATATTCATCTGTAAAAAGTCCAGGGCTTATCTGCATGAAGAGTTTTACATTTTTTCTTTGAAAGTACCTAAAGATATAAAAATCAGACTCCCCACAAAATCTAATGATAATCAGAAGTGAATAATAAAGTGGTATTCACTTTTATTTATTCAAAACAGCTGTGTGTCTTTGATAATGTATCACAAGCATTTCCCCGACTGGGATTCGAACCCGGGTCCGGATAATTATTTGTAAATATTCAGGAGAAAACTCAGTGGGAGAAGAACGTGGTTCAGCACCATGGACAGCGCGAAAAATGCTGCAATTTCATTGGCTGTCACTGCGTGCCAGCTATTCACGACTGGCCGCATTGAGAAAATGTGAGGTTATGTGACTAAAAACTATGCATTTCCACATCTGGATTACTACCATCATGACAGCAACACAGGTTTTTGTTTGAACTGCGATTGTCTCATTCTCCCATAGCCATTTGACAATGTATTAGTCTGTGGCAACTTAAAATTTCTGTGCGGTTAGACGTCTGTGAGCTGCTCACTGTCCCAGCGGATGGAGCCACTAATCAGCTGACTGAGTTACTGTAGCGGCTCGATTCCTCTCTCACCCTGGTCCCCTCTCTAAATCATTTTCTCTCACACCACTTTCCAGGGTGTCTTTTGAGCTCATCTGTGGCAGACGCAATTGTTGGCCGATATTTTCCCTGTTTCGTTTCTGCATAGAAGACGTCGTGAGACTTCCTTGTTTTCACTGGTCATTCATTTATTTCCTCCGTGACAGCAAAACACGTTACAGGAGCCTTCAGAAAACCCCGCAGGTTAAACTGGACTTACCAAACTCATTAACTAATTAACTCCGAAAGACTCACCACAAACTGACTTGATAACACTGGCTAGCCATTCTGGGCAGAGGACTTGTGCCGAAGTCTGTTTCCCCATCTAATAGTGTTTCCCTGGCGTTACGACATTGACAAACGTTCCCATGGGGAAACAGACTTCGACACAACACCATCATTTGTCATCTCTGCATTCAAAAAGAATTGCGGTAGAAAACTCTCTGCATAGTTTTTTTTAACAGGACAGTGAACATTGAATTGCTTTTAATATATTAGCAATGTCAAGTTAACTTGTTTGTAATGTTAACATGGTTATAGCTAACAGTACATCTACACTTAGCTAAAGTTTAACGGTCAGAATACAAAGTTCATAGCTGTAACTACTTTTTTTCTCTATCAAAACATGTTTTAAAGTGTAAAGACCCCGGTTAAAGTAAAAAACATAACACAACAATGACTATGAAATGCTTACTTACCGAAATCAGACAACCCTGGTTCAGCGTTGAACAAGGTGCACACGGCACGAACCATCAACGGCTGTAGAACGTAAAATGGCGGCACAGTGTATGGACATGCGCAGATAGTGCAGGATAGTATGTGCCAATTTAAATGTACATAGCATTTTCAAGCTACATTTACCTGAATAAATTTAACTAGTTTTAAACGTGGACAGTACATTTTGGAATTTCTTATATTATATAAGAATAATTAAATAACACATTTAAATCCATGGAATAAGCTTAATTAAAACATGTAACATTTAAAAGAGGCCAGAATCATTTTTTTCAGTGTACTCTGACACTCTCATGGGGTAAGCTGTGATCACACAACAGTATACATTTGGTAACACTTTAAATTATGGTTGTAGTTACATTTTAGAACATTTTATGTTGTTTGTGCTGAAGCAGAAACTCTACCAAGTGAAACTAGGTTTATAAAATCACTCGCTCATAATTTATCCCAAAATCACCACTTGCCTGTAACATCAGATGGATAGGTTGTATTTCAAGTTGTATTTCAACCGACTAACCACAAGGTGTGAGTGTCACAAAGTCTGTCAGGTCTGAGCAGTCAGCCGTGTTCATGGATAATTCTGCAAGTGGGAGGTCTGACCTGCACAATACATGCAACTTATTGTGGAGATTGTTGTTTTGATATCTGTGATCTCAGAATATCAGACAAGTATAAAGACAGTTTCTTTCAGAGTTAGGATACTCCTGAGGATACTAGGATAGTAAGTGTTGGGTAACAGGCGCTGAGGAGAGTCTGTGGTCACACTGCTGCAGTTGATCTGGACTGATGTCAGTCTACGTGTTCAGGTCTCAGAGTGAAGGATCAGTCCAGTCTCCGGATCTCTGAGGTATTTGTAGCCCAGGTATGTGAACTGCAGCAGGGAGAGCTGATTCAGTTCACCATGTGACTCCACCGCCAGAGAGAGAGAGAGAGAGAGAACCAACAAATCAGGGACTGTGCATCAGTGGCGGTTCTAGCTTATATGACGCCCTGTGCGACCCCTCTTCCTCTTCTTCCACAACCTCTGTGTGTGAGACCTGAGGCCTTCTCAGTCGCGCCTGCACAAAATAGAGGGCGTTGTCACACTGTGACATGATATGATCGACTGTGCAAATGAGCGACGGAAAACCGGTTCCTCAGATAACAAAGAACAAAGAACAGCTGTTGACAGCGGGTGTTGAGGCGGTGAATCAGAGTAGGTCCTGTGGTGCTGTCTTTTGCCACCAAATACAACACCCAAGCTCCTGTCTGAGTTCCACCGTGCAATGCCACTTATCAGGTAAACCTGAAAGGGCCGAGCTGCACAGTGGGGACCTGAGTAGAGAGTAAAAACTTTGGTTTGCAAACAGCAATAAAAATACAATCCACACAACATATACATACAATATAGATACACACATAAACATAAGTAGCCTATACAGTGAGCAGCAACATCACCAAACGTTACCAAACAAAGTAATCTTGCATTGTGAATTATTTTTTAACCAAAAAATATTTTGTTGTCCATTACCTCTGTATCTCCTTACCTTCCACAGCCGGGCTGGCTGCTACCAGTTCACTGAATGTTAGTGTACAACAAGCCATTAATACAATAGTATCCCAGGTAAAGATGATCTGAGGGGCAGCTCTGATAACTGCTGGGCTACAAGATTGTTGAAGTTTTATGATTTTGTTTATGTCAAAACTCCAAGAATGTACATGGTGTTTTTTACACTTAAAATATTTTCAGATATTTTCCCCTATTAGTTCCCCGTAAAACAAGACTCACATGGAACTCTTAATATCAATCTGGAAGCGATCATCCCCATCCCCCGCCTTCCTTGTATAATGAAGTGAGTGTGAGCACCTGTGAGAGGGTGGGGCAGCGGTAGGCAATAGGAGAGGAATGAAAAGAGCAGTAGGAGAGGAGAGTTGTGTGGGTGTTCTGGAAAGCGGATCTCGATGGATGGCACAGGGCTGAGTCCCAGCCGAGCTTGCCGTTTAAGGCTGCCCAATTTGACCATGTTAATAAAGTTTGAATCCAAACATCAACCTGTTACTGCTTCATGTTTTCTTTGTTATTCACCACTGTGCTGAAGGTTGTCAGAGGAAAATGAATGAATGACAAAATGCTATTTCAGGAAATTGTTATTTCATTTATTAAATTTTCAGAAAAAGTTGTGATGGTTTGACTTTCACATGAGCACATTCACAGCTGCTCATAACATTTCAGTCACTAATTCTCCAGCAGCTCAACCCTCGCTGCCGCCTGTGTGTGGCTGTAGAGACTGAGGGAGGGGTCGGGTCACAAGGGAGAAAAAATAACTCCAAAAAGTGACTGAAATTCTGACCTGAGTGTTTTCGATGGTCTCACTCAAATTGAGTTGATGCTCACCCTGTTTATTCCAAATACCAGAATTTGCTTTATCACAGCAACTCTCTGTGTTGCAGGAAATGAAAACAGCCAGAGAGGAGGAGCAGCTGAGCGGCAGCAGTGTCTGTGAAGCAGTCACTGTACCAAACGCTTCCACAGTCATTCTGAACCAAGACCTGATCCAACTCCAGCTGACAAAGACCAGTTAGACTCTGATTCAACCTGAACCATCAGTTCAGAGATTATAGCGTCTGAATGTTGGAGCTGCCCCTGACACTGAAAAAGAAACACTGATGGAAAGACGACAGGACAACAACATTTTGAAATGTTTTTATTGACAGCAGTCTGTTTAAAAGTGAGGCACAAATTGTTGAGCGGCAATGGTGTAATTTGGTGGATTTCTTCTCAGAGGTCAGGTCCCTCACCTGAAGCTGAGGTATGAGACATACAAACCAGGTGTTGTAGATTCTCTTATCATTCATCAGTGGCGCGGTAAGAAACTCGACGTGAAAGCCGCTCACACCAATCACACTCCTGTGCCTCTCACGTCTTCCCCAATGTTAAACATCAGCATTATGAGCTCAGACAGAGGTATCACTGCGGCCCTCACTCCCCTTACAGAGATGGTAAGAACCAATCTGTTGCGCTCCTCATGAACCGCCCGCACAGACACAGAGTCCACAACAAACACCAGCGCTTGTTGAAGCGCAGCGAAGATTCTCTCCAAGATCCGATCCATCGTTTGATGCTCGTCAGAGTCAAAAACTTTGTGACTGGACACTCCTCACTTAGTCTGGTCTTTTATAGGCTTACCGCAGAAGTAAACCATAATCTGACCAATGATCTTGCTCCGTGTCATTCTTTTATATAACCTGATTGGATATTTTTTTGGCGGTATGTCTCTCTTGGTTTTCTGGATCCAAAATGCCGCTCATTCATTCCTCTACGAATTGCTCGCCAGGCTTTTTAATTTTTTTAAACAATCTTTATTTCAACAGTTTAAACAAGCATAAGTCACATTCAACATCCTACATAACAGGAAAAAGAAACAACTGAGTAAGCAGAAGTCAAAAATAGCGCTTTAAGTCCGACAAAATAATATGAACAAAACTAATTCAAATGAATAAATAACTAAATATCAACAACATTGAATAGAATTAAGGGGACAAAATTAGTGCTCAGTTAGGTAATGAGGTGCATAGATGATCATATAGATCTTGGGCTTTTTTAATATGACAATATTTTAAATATTTCTTATACAGTTTTATTTCATTTAAGAAAGCATCAAATATAGGTGTAGTTTTTTAAGAAACCACATTTATGTATAAAGTATTTTGCTAAAAGTATAAAATTATTATTCCCAAACTTAATGTTTTTGTCTTCCAATCGGAGACCAATATTTATACTTTGTAATGTTAGTGTTGTGTTATGATTGGATGTCATCCACGACTGGAAAGCCTCCCAAAATGTCCTAGTTTTATTACAGTAAAGAAAAGAGATGTTCTATGGTTTCAATGTTGGAATTACAGTATCTGGAACATTCTCCTGTCCAGGTTTTGGGAGCACACCTGTGAGAGCACACACATCAGGAGCTAAATGAGAGGAACCTGAATGAAAAGAGGATGTTCTGATCAGGGCGA
This sequence comes from Trachinotus ovatus, assembly GCA_037074605.1. Lineage (NCBI taxonomy): Eukaryota > Metazoa > Chordata > Actinopteri > Carangiformes > Carangidae > Trachinotus > Trachinotus ovatus. The sequence continues at coordinate 24,136,688 of CM073646.1, read as the reverse complement.
GTCTGCTTCAGATGTTTGAGTGAGAGACCGGTTGTTTGTACAACAGCGAGTCTAAACCAATGAGGACATGTTATGGAGACGTTTCAACATTTTTTTATGTATTAAGTATGTTTTAACAAAATGCTCTCCCTCTCTCTTTAGTGGTGGAGTCAGATTCAGATTCAGACAACTCACAGGCGAACCAGTTATATATCGTAAAGTGACAACATCATTGAAATGATCAAATGTCTACATTTAAAAGTTTGAATATAACTATCATTAAAATGACAACTGTCAGCGTTTAGTAGCCTGATAACAGAGAAAAAGTTGTAGTTTGTCATCATTAAAGTTGTGTATCTAACTTCACCTACTTTGTATCATTTTGACACAATTAAAAATTGTGTGTAAAAACTGAAACGACTCTGTGGAACATCCTCCTGTTCAGGTTTTGTGACCACACCTGTGTGAGCAAGTAACGATGTGACTAAAACCGTGTCCTCGTTTCCCTCATGTGATCCTCAGCTCCTCTCAGTTTACCTGCTGTATGGAAATGGTGTAAGGTACGAAATGCAACAATGGTGACAATGATGTCACTTTACGATATGTAACTAGCTCGCCTGTGACTTCTGCTTACTCAGTTGTTTCTTTTTCCTGTTATGTAGGATGTTGAATGTGACTTATGCTTGTTTAAACTGTTGAAATAAAGATTGTTTAAAAAAATTAAAAAGCCTGGCGAGCAATTCGTAGAGGAATGAATGAGCGGCATTTTGGATCCAGAAAACCAAGAGAGACATACCGCCAAAAAAAAATCCAATCAGGTTATATAAAAGAATGACACGGAGCAAGATCATTGGTCAGATTATGGTTTACTTCTGCGGTAAGCCTATAAAAGACCAGACTAAGTGAGGAGTGTCCAGTCACAAAGTTTTTGACTCTGACGAGCATCAAACGATGGATCGGATCTTGGAGAGAATCTTCGCTGCGCTTCAACAAGCGCTGGTGTTTGTTGTGGACTCTGTGTCTGTGCGGGCGGTTCATGAGGAGCGCAACAGATTGGTTCTTACCATCTCTGTAAGGGGAGTGAGGGCCGCAGTGATACCTCTGTCTGAGCTCATAATGCTGATGTTTAACATTGGGGAAGACGTGAGAGGCACAGGAGTGTGATTGGTGTGAGCGGCTTTCACGTCGAGTTTCTTACCGCGCCACTGATGAATGATAAGAGAATCTACAACACCTGGTTTGTATGTCTCATACCTCAGCTTCAGGTGAGGGACCTGACCTCTGAGAAGAAATCCACCAAATTACACCATTGCCGCTCAACAATTTGTGCCTCACTTTTAAACAGACTGCTGTCAATAAAAACATTTCAAAATGTTGTTGTCCTGTCGTCTTTCCATCAGTGTTTCTTTTTCAGTGTCAGGGGCAGCTCCAACATTCAGACGCTATAATCTCTGAACTGAAGGTTCAGGTTGAATCAGAGTCTAACTGGTCTTTGTCAGCTGGAGTTGGATCAGGTCTTGGTTCAGAATGACTGTGGAAGCGTTTGGTACAGTGACTGCTTCACAGACACTGCTGCCGCTCAGCTGCTCCTCCTCTCTGGCTGTTTTCATTTCCTGCAACACAGAGAGTTGCTGTGATAAAGCAAATTCTGGTATTTGGAATAAACAGGGTGAGCATCAACTCAATTTGAGTGAGACCATCGAAAACACTCAGGTCAGAATTTCAGTCACTTTTTGGAGTTATTTTTTCTCCCTTGTGACCCGACCCCTCCCTCAGTCTCTACAGCCACACACAGGCGGCAGCGAGGGTTGAGCTGCTGGAGAATTAGTGACTGAAATGTTATGAGCAGCTGTGAATGTGCTCATGTGAAAGTCAAACCATCACAACTTTTTCTGAAAATGTAATAAATGAAATAACAATTTCCTGAAATAGCATTTTGTCATTCATTCATTTTCCTCTGACAACCTTCAGCACAGTGGTGAATAACAAAGAAAACATGAAGCAGTAACAGGTTGATGTTTGGATTCAAACTTTATTAACATGGTCAAATTGGGCAGCCTTAAACGGCAAGCTCGGCTGGGACTCAGCCCTGTGCCATCCATCGAGATCCGCTTTCCAGAACACCCACACAACTCTCCTCTCCTACTGCTCTTTTCATTCCTCTCCTATTGCCTACCGCTGCCCCACCCTCTCACAGGTGCTCACACTCACTTCATTATACAAGGAAGGCGGGGGATGGGGGTGATCGCTTCCATATTGATATTAAGAGTTCCATGTGAGTCTTGTTTTACGGGGAACTAATAGGGGAAAATATCTGAAAATATTTTAAGTGTAAAAAACACCATGTACATTCTTGGAGTTTTGACATAAACAAAAACATAAAACTTCAACAATCTTGTAGCCCAGCAGTTATCAGAGCTGCCCCTCAGATCATCTTTACCTGGGATACTATTGTATTAATGGCTTGTTGTACACTAACATTCAGTGAACTGGTAGCAGCCAGCCCGGCTGTGGAAGGTAAGGAGATACAGAGGTAATGGACAACAAAATATTTTTTGGTTAAAAAATAATTCATAATGCAAGACTCCTTTGTTTGGTAACGTTTGGTGATGTTGCTGCTCACTGTATAGGCTACTTATGTTTATGTGTGTATCTATATTGTATGTATATGTTGTGTGGATTGTATTTTTATTGCTGTTTGCAAACCAAAACTTTTACTCTCTACTCAGGTCCCCACTGTGCAGCTCGGCCCTTTCAGGTTTACCTGATAAGTGGCATTGCACGGTGGAACTCAGACAGGAGCTTGGGTGTCGTATTTGGTGGCAAAAGACAGCACCACAGGACCTACTCTGATTCACCGCCTCAACACCCGCTGTCAACAGCTGTTCTTTGTTATCTGAGGAACCGGTTTTCCGTCGCTTATTTGCACAGCAAGTCGATCATATCATGTCACAGTGTGACAACGCCCTCTATTTTGTGCAGGCGCGACTGAGAAGGCCTCAGGTCTCACACACAGAGGTTGTGGAAGAAGAGGAAGAGGGGTCGCACAGGGCGTCATATAAGCTAGAACCGCCACTGATGCACAGTCCCTGATTTGTTGGTTCTCTCTCTCTCTCTCTCTCTGGCGGTGGAGTCACATGGTGAACTGAATCAGCTCCCCCTGCTGCAGTTCACATACCTGGGCTACAAATACCTCAGAGATCCGGAGACTGGACTGATCCTTCACTCTGAGACCTGAACACGTCGACTGACATCAGTCCAGATCAACTGCAGCAGTGTGACCACAGACTCTCCTCAGCGCCTGTTACCCAACACTTACTATCCTAGTATCCTCAGGAGTATCCTAACTCTGAAAGAAACTGTCTTTATACTTGTCTGATATTCTGAGATCACAGATATCAAAACAACAATCTCCACAATAAGTTGCATGTATTGTGCAGGTCAGACCTCCCACTTGCAGAATTATCCATGAACACGGCTGACTGCTCAGACCTGACAGACTTTGTGACACTCACACCTTGTGGTTAGTCGGTTGAAATACAACTTGAAATACAACCTATCCATCTGATGTTACAGGCAAGTGGTGATTTTGGGATAAATTATGAGCGAGTGATTTTATAAACCTAGTTTCACTTGGTAGAGTTTCTGCTTCAGCACAAACAACATAAAATGTTCTAAAATGTAACTACAACCAAAATTTAAAGTGTTACCAAATGTATACTGTTGTGTGATCACAGCTTACCCCATGGGAGTGTCAGAATATCAAGCACATATTTATCATAAATTCCTAATGTTTTATAAGAGAAAATATTAAATCGTTGTCAGTATACATAAGTGATGAAGCAGCATGAGTCTTGGATGGGTCCGGAGGGTTCATTCTGCATCAAAAGATTTCACTGATTAGCATTCCTTAAAGAGTTTGCAAGTAAAATCACCAGCTGAGGTGAATGATTGGAATGAAAATGTGATACTTGTTGGCCCTCCATGGCCCCCTAGCATATATGGTGGTTGGTTTTGATTGTATGTGTCCCGTGTCCTGATTTTATTATTCGTGATCCTCAGATTTGACTGTGCAGTAGCAAGAGGGTAAAGCACCTTCCTCCTCTGGTCTAACAAATACTTTGTCCAGCTCAACTTTAAGAAGCCTAAGCACCAACACAAGTGATCCAGGAAGTCAAACAATTCAACCTTTCATAGACAGCACCCATGCAAGAAATGTAATTTTATTACTTACATACTTATACACTTTGCTTTTTAGTTGGCTTCACCTCAGGCCTACCAAATTGAAAAAGCATTATAATTTATCATCTGTATGATCAAGAGACTGAGCTAGTTCTTTTGATTAAAAACAATGTGTTGTGTTGTTATTTGTTTTTTTTTTTTAATTAATTTAATACCAATTGTAGACAGTGGAGCAGATTCTCACTTCCAAGTCGGCAGGATGACTTTGATCAAAGAATCTGAAGACACTGGGAGTTTGAAAGATTCCACCAGGTGATTAATGGTGAATATCATTCAATATCACGTGTAAAAAGGAAGGGTAAGAGGCTTGATGTTAATGACATAAAATTCTCATTTGTTTGGGGGTTAAGGATCTTATCACAAACAATGCTTCTTTTGCAGGAGAGCCGTAAGTAAAGCAACAAAGGAGTCTCGTGCCCTCGGGATTGGTTGACTCTTCCCATCTTTGAAGGACCCGTACTCAAAAAAGGGATACGTGAGTTTGCATTGTAGCCGTTATGTGAAATAGTGATGGTGGTTACATTGTGGTTTGTTGATCTTTTGTGTATAAGCAGCAAACATGCACCAGATGCATCAAAAACCTGTTACTGTCTGCATTTCAACTAGAAATTCTCTTTTTTCAGGAACATTTCTATGACATTCAGAGCAACACAGGCTTTCTTGAGTGGTGTGTCAAGACTGTGCAACGTCAATCCAAAACCACATCCACATCCTGTAACAGAGCAGCGGCAAAAGGAGGTCCCACATCTTCAAGAACATTTGGTTCCACAGATGACCAGAGAATAGGAGATGAATGTATGGAGGCCACGTCTCTTCTTCACCACACCACCGACCATGACTTACTTTTCCAAAAGAAGGGAGAAACATTCCACTATCGTCAGCAGATGCTCCATGATCCACAGTGATCAGAGACATACTTCAAATGTTTCCTCGTTTCTTGGACACCAAGGGATTTCAGTGTTTCCTTTCCTGAAATGTTTCCTTTGTGTTTCATCCTTTGGGACAGTTTTATTAAATTTGAGACTAAATGTGATCAAAAAGGATGTTGCTTGCAATTCTCAAGTAGTTCTGGATTTAGAAGACATAAGATTAAGATACACGCTCATACTGACAACTCACGTGTGCCTCACGAGACCCTCTGACCATGATATAGAACAGCACAGTCTCAGTGCTTACATGATGAAACACCCTCGACTTCATCTCACTGCCAACATATTGAGTCAGTGTCAACTCACAACCAAGATATGTGTGTTCCTGTTATAGCTAAACCTTTGGGGAGCGGTGGGCCAGTTCTGTCTACAGCTGAGAATTTAGAGGATTTAGTGGGAGATGTGCCGGTTAACATGAAGGACTGAACTCACTGCCAGACAACAGCACCTCCAGAGCTCCTAGAGAGGAGTTATTTAGAAGTATGGACTGGACTTTTCGCAGTTGAATTCTGAAAGCAAATGGCAGAAATATTTCAGGGAAGATAGTTGTAACCCCCATAAATTGAACAGATATTCAGCTAAATGAAAGGGTAGTTATTGTTATGGTTCCATTAGGAGTCCAGAAGATAAACAGGCGTGTTATTGTTGTAGCTTCACTAAAACACCAGGAGGTGGCGCACAGGGCCAGTCAGAGGAGCAGTGGAGAGCAGAGAGAGGAGGTGAAAAAGAGGAGGAGAGAGAACGAGTGGAGTCCAGCGTGAATCCAAGTCAGCAAAAAGAGTGAAGGGACAAGTTCTTTACATGTGCTGCAGGTTATGGTGGAGGTTATTCAGAGGAAACCTGCCGTCACCTGAGATACCGTTGGTGAGCAGAAGATGAAGGGGGGTCGTGACTTTTCTCCAGTTGGTTTTTTGATGATGGATCTCTGAGAGGACGACTGAGGATTTCCAGTGTGCAGGAGGTTTAATGAGGAGCACTGCTGCAGCGTGTTGAGGAGCTGGAGTCAAGGCCCCAGGGTTTGGACGAGCTGGATTCTTCTCTTGGACTCACAGATAAGCTAAAGCAAAAATAGAGAAAAAAGGCCCAAGCTGAACTAAAACTTCGTAGGTGACTAAAAAAAACTTTCTGACTTGACTGAGCTAAGAACTTCTTCAAGCGAAAACTTTGCATTTCAGGAGGAAATAAATAAAGACTGAAGAATTGTATTGAATTGAATGTGATAGCACCCGGATAGAGGAAAAAGAAAACTGAAGGATGGACAGTCTGATTTATATTTGATTTTGCTGCCTAATATTTGAAGAAGAGAGAAAGCTCTAAAAAAAAAAAAAAAGGGAAATATTTCAGTTGGTCTGTATTTTATTTTAAAAGGTCTAATTTCTATTCAGCCAATCTGAAGGGTTGATTTTGCACCACGTTTTCTTTTGTGTGAATTAAACTATTCTGATTATTTCTTTCCCCAGAAGCTGTGATTGTGTCTTACTTATCATCCTCCTTTAGGGGCCTAGATTTCAGATACTACTGTAACTATCTATTTAGCTCTCAGCCCATTTCATTAACAAGCAGCTGCGTGGTCACATAGTGCAGCCAGTTGAAGAGCGTTCAGGAGGAAGGTGTGACACCTGATGAAACAGCAAAACTGGAACAAGTTAGGAGCAAGTTCCAGTCAGTGACAGATTCATATACATTCCCACACTGAAAACACTCCAGCTCATTTTCAGGAAATCTAAATATTTGAGTTCATTCTGAACCTTAGTAAAGGATCAGAAAAATTAGAGACTAGTGGGGTTTCTGCTCCATTCGCTGAGGTTTCTGTGTGTGGCACTCGTGCACAAATTACTGCTGATAACTTGGGTATGTGGAACATTCTCCGCTCCTCTGAGTCATTTGGTGCAAATTATTTCTGTAGATTTTGCTTCATAGATAAATCTTCAGCTCAGTCAGTGTTCTCAGAAGACGACCCCCGTCTGATTTTAAGATCAGGAGTTCTGAATGATCAGCATTCAACTTCTTTGGCAGATGATCCGACTGCTGCTGAATCAAACAGTAGTCGCACACATTTCTAGAATTTCTAGTTACGTCACGTATACGTCATGAGGAAATCAAATGTCTCATTAACTTTAGCCACTAATACTTAAATGTGAGGAGTAAATATAGGAGAATGTTTCTGTCTGGTGTGCTTTAACGTGAAACCCTTCAATAACAAAAAGTAATGATTTAGGTGAGTGTAGCAAGGAATTACTGTGCTGCACATCTTTTGTTTTAGCAGCCAGTAAACAGATAAAGACAAATACAAACTTAAGCTAATTTATTTTGCATATAAATGAACAATGGAAAAACAGTGTCACAGCGCAGCTGATAACATTCTGGTCACTTTTACACCAGAAGTCAAATGAGAGGCCGTATTAATAAAAACACTTCAAACACTTTACTACTGACTTTGCTCTTATACATATTTACTGAGCTGAAAACAAAAGTCAAATGCAGGGGACAGACCTTTGACAAATTCCTACAACTGCTACTTAAAAAGTACATTAACAAAGACAGACAGAGCTCGCTTCAATGCTGCCACAGGCCTAGAAACCTGTGAGTGGTCCGAACTAAACTGACTCTAACTGAGCAACAGTGAACTTCAGTGGATTTGTGCAGATCCACGGTGCAAACTGGGGCAAAACAATTGTACAATTGTGGTTGATGGACATAGTGTGTTTAGAAATTATGTCACATTTTGTTATGTTGCAGCGTCGTGCTCAAATAAAAAAGATGTTGTTGAGGTTCCTCTCATTTCTGTTGCTCATCTCTGAGATGTTTCTACATCTTGATTGATCCCCACAGCACAGTGGCCTCCATCATTGTTCCATGAAATGTAAGAAAGGTCATTCTGACTGAGCTTCACAGACGTCCTGTGTGGAGATGGAATAAACTTCTACAGTCCTGGTTCGGACCTCTGTGGGCAGCTCCTTCCTCCTTGTGGCTTGGTTTTTGTTCAGATCTGCACTCTCACCTGTGAGACCTTATATAGACAGATTAACCTCAGGTAAATCAATCGAATCCAATCAGGATGTAGAAACAACTCAGAGATGATCAAGAGAAATGGGAGGCAGCTGAGCTAAAAGTAAAGTGTCGTAACAGAGGGTCTGAATACTCGTGTCAATGGGATGTTTCAGTTTTTCATTATGGGATGTTGAGTGTAGATTGATTAAAAACCTCAATGGGTCTGAAAACTTCCTGAATGCACTGTAATTGGCTAAATGTGCTCAAAAAATACAGTCTCCAGAAAAACAATCAAATGTTTGCACCTAGTTTTATACATGTTACTATCACCTCATTTCTACATATGACTGTTTGTTTTGAAAAAATAAAAAACAAGGAGCTGAATTATCCCAAAGCAGAATCATGAGATGAAGTTGGCACTAAATGATACTGAGTCACATTATATTGTGGTTGAATCTCAAGCCTGAAACAAAAGAACTGCATGTGAAACTACATGTATGATCCTGTGATACTTAAAGCTAATTCTCCATAAAACACATTGAAATCAAATGTATGATCACACGAGGAACAAGGACAGAAGCAAACAGGTGACAATCAGAGTTCTTCAAATACACTGAGGCCATTTGAGCAAAAACCAAAACACAGAAATGTTGCAGTGAACAACCAGAACCAAAAAAACTGTTAAAAAACCCGAAGAGCAAAATATTACCGGCACCACAGGTGATGAGGCAGAGGCAATGGCAAGGTGTGGTCTCAGCTGTGGTCAAATCACACCTGCTGGACAAGGAAAACACAACACACACTCTGCTCCTACAAATAACAGAGGACACACTGGTCAGGTGCTGGGACATGCTGACAACAAGGACTGGTTGAAAGTGCTTTATGTCACTGTTTCATATTCAAAGCTCTGACCAGCTTGACTCGGCCCGTCTCGTGTTTCCCTCCCTGCTGGCCGGCCAGGTCGCTGTTGTGGTGGAGCTCAGTGTCACTCGGCTGTCTCATCAAGGGTGGGCTTTGCTGTCTCCTTGTTCTGCTGCCTCGGTGAGCTGGGCGTAGTGGCACATGGACCGGTTCTCCACCTGGTTGGAGCGAGCCTCTAGCTGACAGCAGAGAGCCTCTGTGACNGAGGATTGGTCAAATGCATAAAGTTATTGTATCACATCCCTTTTCAGACTCTACTTCGACAGCAATAACTACCAGAATATGAGTAAAAAAATAAAATCTACATTAAACAGAAAGTAATGTTTTTACATACATATTGTTTTTTCAGACTGAGTGGCTGTAACCTCTCAGAGAGAAGCTGTGCAGCTCTGTCCTCAGTCCTCAGCTCCCAGTCCTCCAGTCTAAGAGACCTGGACCTGAGTGACAACAACCTGCAGGATTCAGGAGTGAATCTGCTGTCTGCTGGACTGGAGAGTCCACACTGTACACTGGAAACCCTCAGGTGAGGATTTGTCAAGCTGTGAATGGTGACCCATCAGTGTCACAGTGGAGTTTTATACATATTGTATCACATTTCTTTTCAGATTCAGACTCTGTAAAATGCCCATTCATTCATTCATTCATTCATCCAGAAACAAAAGTAATAACAGGGTGAATTAATTAAGATGGAATGAAATACAACTAAAGTGAGTGCAGCAGGGAAACCAGTCAGAGTCATGGTTCATCTGTGAGCAGCAGCTTCACTCTGTTTGGTTCCACCAGCTGATTAAAGAACTCAGAACCCTGCTGGGTTTACAGTCTTCAAGCTGAAATGCATTGTGGTCCAAAACTATTGAATAATTAATGAACATGCAGCAGCACTTTAAAGTCTATTCTATGAGCAAGTAGAAACCAGTGTAAAGATTTAAGATCAGGAGTCAGAATCTGGTTTATTGCCAAGTAGGTTTCACATACAAGGAATTTGTTTTGGTGTTTTGGTTCAAAACAGTGAACATACACTGCCTGGCCAAAAAAAAAAGTTGCCACCTGGATTTAACTAAGCAAATAGGTACGAGCCTCCTATTGGATAATTACTGCATGGGCAATTATCTTTCAGCTGGCAACAAGTTATTTAACCCCAACTGGTGCAATGAGTTCCTTCTCATTTCTTAAACAACCATGTCAAAAGACACATCCTGTGGTCATGGAAAAGATGCTAGTCTGTTTGAGAAGGGTCGAATCATTGGCATGCATCAAGCAGAGAAAACATCTAAGGAGATTGCAGAAACTACTAAAATTGGGTTAAGAACTGTCCAACGCATTATTAAAAACTGGAAGGATAGTGGGGACCCATCGTCTTCGAGGAAGAAATGTGGCTGGAAAAAAACCCTGATTAATTGTGATCGGCGATCACTTAAACGTTTGGTGAAATCAAATCGAAGATAAACAACAACAGAACTCAGGGCTATGTTTAATAGTGACAGTAAGAGCATTTCCACACACACAATGCGAAGGGAACTCAAAGGATTGGGACTGAACAGCTGTGTAGCCTTAAGAAAACCACTAATCAGTGAGGCTAACTGGAAAAAAAGGCTTCAATTTGCTAGGGAGCATAAAGATTGGACTCTGGAGCAATGGAAGAAGGTCATGTGGTCTGATGAGTCCANCTTATCAACAAGGCTAGAGAGCCCCACTGTTGCTGATCAATTGCACCAATCACCAGAAAAAAATCCTTGTATGTGAAAACATACTTGGCAATAAAACTGATTCTGATTCTGATTCTGATGAAATTTGCAATATGATTATAAAAATTACATACTTTTTTATGAATGATTTCATACAACTTCATATACATTTCTATCATAAGAAACACGTGACTTACATATGAAAGTGACAAAACTTAATTTTTCCCTTTACTACTGCAATACTACTTTCTACCATCCCAGCTACATAACTGCAGTCTATAAATCAATATGTGTAATGCTGAAAAAATGGCTGTTAGGCAAACTTTTAATTTGATGGACTTTATTTGCAGTGAATTGATATTACAATGAACATCAACATGGGCAAAACGAGGGAGGGATAAAAACCTGCCCACTTAAAACAATTTCCCTATAACAGGTAAAACCTGGCTACAAATGTGACACTGTAACAGTAACAGTTACGACCAGGTGTTTGTGGTGTGGTAAACAGTGTTTTAAGGGGTTGTTGTAACAAACAATTTTACTTTTGGCACGGAGCTCTGGCATTGATTGTGCTGCCAATGCTGGACGGCTGGGTCCCAGGCCACCTCTCAAGCGTTGCACCTATATATGAACACAATAGAGGAAAATGGAAAAGAATAACAGTACAATTATTAATCTGAAAGTAACCCAAAAAAGCATCATTACATAATATAATGTCTAATGGTGCTAGCTTTATTGCACTGTATTGGAGATGCATAGAGAAGTTAACTAAAAGGAAATACATCACAATGTATAACCTTCGATGAAGAGATGCCTCTATCAAATGCAAGATTATACTTCAGACTAAAATATACTTATTTTCCTAAACGTATTCATTTGCTTATTTGCTGTTGGACAAAAAATAATTCAGAGGCACTTGAAACAGGAGAGAACGAGGTAGCTTACAATAGCATGTCATGAGTAGACCAATATTACACCTGCGTATATAATACAGTATAAGCAAGGGAAGATCAGACAGTATTCTATGAATTAGGTTCTTCCATTTGGCAAAGGCATTGTTTCATTAACACTTATACAATGTAGAAATGTTGGGTAGCTACTGTACGTTCTCCATGTGTCTCATAGAATTTAACACAACTGACACTTAAGTCTGGCATCCAGTTTAGTTTTGTCCAGAGGTAGACGAGCATCTCCTCTGCCTAATTTCCCCCCGCGAAGATTGCCCACCAGCAGTATTTCCATTGGGAAGACTGCTGTGAGAAGATGCCTCACAAATACTGTAGTTGAATTTGCATTAACTGCATAGGGCCACGCCAGTTTCTCTACCATGACTCCAGTCCCAGGATGGATCTCCACCTGTTTAAACAAGGAGACATTGTTAGTATTAAGGGTTTAAATATAATTTGGTCACCCCTAGGGACTTAAGACATTAAAACAAAAATTAGATCTTCCATACTTATACATGTACATCTGAGAGGCAGTAGATCCAATTTATGCACTGGATTTATTTATTCTTTAAAAATCAATTACCTTGGATGAATGGCAGTCCCTTATAACAGTCTCTGATGTGGAGCTGGATGCTGAAGATCTGGGGAGGGACAGCAGTGAATCTGCAGATGATGAACCGGGCCTGGACTGTGGAGCATTTTGGGGGGGCAGTGGTGTTGTGGTCAGCTCCAAACTGGATCTCTTAGGATTTTCAGCCAAATCAATGACAGTCTTCATGGTCTTTAGGAGATCAGGCACATCTATACACAGAAGATGACAAACAAAAACAGCATCATTCTTTAGTACAATATAAAGTATGGCTCAAGTGTTTTGGTTGTCTAACTGTTAAATAAGTGATTAGAAGTGATACCTTGGACAAGCAACTCCCTCAAATTAGCATTCTCTTCTTTCAGATCTTGGATCTCCCGCTTTCATTCAGCCACTGTCTTTGTCAGATTTTTATCACGATGAATGACTGAAGGTGGTGAATCGCTGTACATTGCAAGGAATTCCTCTGCAGGGTCTTTCCTTGTGAGAACCTTTGACTTCTGGGTATAGAGAGAGAGAAAGAGAGAGAGAGAGATTCTATTTATATGATACAACCGAAAAATATGGTAACCTCAAAATAGTTAAAAGCAAATAGATGTCACCTTGACTTGCAATGGCTGAGTCAGAATCTGAGTCTCATCTGGATCTGAGACATCTGAATCATCCTGATATTTTTGAGAGCGGACTGATACCTTCTTGGTCAGCTCTGCAGGTTCATTTTCCTTCAGCAGTGCATTAAGTTTACGGGTTGCCTCATAACGAGTAGCTAGAGAACAAAAGAAGAAAGAATACAAACAAACAGATTTAATGGCAAACTGCTTAATACTCAAGAGCAGTTTTTGTATCACCATATTATGTTATGACATTGTCAGTATCATAGTATGTGTTGTGTAGAGCTGTGGTTCACACAGTGAGCTTTGCAAAAAATGCTAATAATTAATATTTTACTACATGTATTTCAAATCCATATGAAACTTTGGTTAATGTTCAATAAACTTTATGTACTAAAACAGCTATAAGAAAAATCTATCAGACAGGGGTTTGTGTTCCAATTTGTGTCAGGTTAGGGGTACTTATAAGTAGGAACCACTGCTATAGACATTAACATCATGAGATTACTGTGGTATAGTGTCGTTCACGCATTCACTTAGAGAGGAGGGAAGTTGTGTAGATAAGCATTTTGTAGAGCAGTAACTTACACATGATAAAATGGTGACAAAACTGTTGTAAATAATAGTGTAACACAGGGGTCTTCAACGTTTTTCAGGCCAGGGACCCCCAAACTGATGGAGAGCTGGAGCAGGGACCCCCCTACTATAAGTATGGCACACAATTGTGTCATACATTGTTTTACACATATCAGTTGCTGAAGACAATATTAAATCCTCTGCAAGTGTGTATGGCTGTTTCTTCTGGGCAATCCGAAGAGCAATTTGATAAGAGCATTTCAAAGCTAGCTCACCAACTTTGGCTGATTTTCTGATCAATATCTGTTGACCTTGGAGGGATTTGAGGCTAGCTTGGAAGT